>JAHZNC010005453.1:0-25922 GCA_027744095.1 Zhuqinia jingwanae | reverse complement strand
CTATGGATAGTTGATGTGTGCGTATAAAAAAGGAATAAAAGTTGAATAATTTACGATGAAATAATAACCAGACATAGTTGCACAAAATAAATAAATAATACATTTTTTTTAAAGAAAACCTTTGAAGCAAAAGATGCAGCAGGCAGCGTACAGTTCCCTACTAACTTACAACACACAAGCTTTGTTGTGTGTGCTATTAAGCGTGTTGCATTGTTCGGATACCCTTTCACTTTCTACAAGAACAACAACAGTAACAGCAGCAGCATGCATTGGTGACCATCCCCAAAAACCTTTTTTTTTTGCTTTTTTTTATTCAGTCAATATGTCGTGCTGATGATGATGATGGTCATGATCATCAACATCGTACTGATATTTCATCGTGGGAATGTGGAAGTGGACGCAACATACACATTCAACATTAGCAGCTTATGAATGATGAATGAATGAATGCAGTAGTAAAAAAAAACAGCGAAGCAACTTATCATCATTCATCCCCAAAGTCAATGTTACGTCAAATCAAATCATATACAAATGAAAGAAGGAGGAAAAAAAACTTTCATCTTCAACAACAAATTTTATTTTTTGAGACGTGTAGAAAGACAAAAGAGAGAATTTATTCATTCAAAAAGGTAAAATAAAATCTTGACTGCTCAACTTTAGATTAAAAAAACAATGAATGAATTTAAGAGCCAGCCAGCCATATATATAGTACATATTTTTTTTGATTGTTGAACATATTACATATATGCATAATACCATTTATATCTATGTCGTGTATCGTGATAGGCTATTATTATTGTTTCTTCCTTTTTAAGAAGAAGAAGATTTTCAGAGATTTCATTCACTTTTGTCTGCAACGGTCAAAAAGTTTCGTAATGATTATAAGACTGACAAAAGTTATTGCAAGAGATTCTCATTCACTTCGATGATGATCATGATCATGATTGAGTGATTGACCATCTAACTAACAGTCTGTTTTAAAATGAACTTGAGAACTTGATGATAACATGTTACAATATTCATATTGACAAGTGACAAGGTAAGATAACCTGCTGCTGTGAATAGAAACTAAAAAAATATACCACATTTTCTTGCTACTTTTATATGAGCAAGAGCTAATCTATAAACTGGATTGGTTAACAAGAGTAATAGCTTGTGTAGCCAGTGATAGTAGTAATAATTATAGTAGATGCTTCCCTGAGAGGATAACGCACCTTGTCAAAATTTTCTAAACATTTTTTTTTACAATTATTATTATAGAAAAAGGTTAAAATGTCTAGAAAAAAAGGTTCTCTTTAAATACAAAAGTAATTTATGCAAAAAATACTACCTTAATGAACTAATAGATAGTATTTTAACTTTAATACATAGATTTTTTTCCACTCTTCTAAAAAAAAGTGAATGAAATTGCTTTTAGAAAAAGTTCAATGAAATATTATATATTCCTTTGAAGTAAACGTTGCGAAATGCAGAGAAGCTAGATATGTGACAAAAATTCAAGAACACACTCCGTTCCGTACTCCGCTCTCTTGTACTTGAACTTGTAGTAAAAAAATACTCAACAAACTTGTAAGGAAAAATATTATGCATGCTATATTTCCCTTTTAGACTTTCTTAAAAAAAAGAATATCAAGTTAAAATTTATCGATTCACTTAAAAAAAATATCCCCTCCCTCTCGCGCCTTTCATCAGTATCCATATTTTGTCAGTTTTTCTTGTAAGATGAAAGGGAAAATTGACAGTATTGAAGATAAAGAATGTGCTTAAAGCTATTTATTATTAATTATGGTTTTACACGGCAAAATGGCAAAGGTTTTCTAAAAAGTACTTATAATTTTTTTTCTGTGATAAAAATTGCATTTTTTAAAACGGAAAAATTTATACTGAAAAAAAAGTTGATAAGTATACATTGTAGTATACCTTGTGTGAGTTTTTTTTTAATTCAGAATTATTATAATATTGTTTATGATTAGACAGTAGAATATTAAAAATGTTTTTCAAAATTTTTATTTATTAATTATTGTAATTTTTATCCAATCGAATAAAAGTTATTATAACGAATGATAAAAAATATGATATGATTAAATGGTGAGATGTGCGACGGTAATGAACTTGTGGTGGTATATTGTGTTATAATTTCTTAATATTTTATGCATAATAATAATACATTTTATTAATTTTACTTTGTTTTCTTCATGATGATGATGGGAGGTTAAAGCAAAACTCTTTTTTCGCAGAGTAACTTCAAGTGATGATAATATTGATGATTGATGATGGTGTCGCGTTTGGGTATGTATATTATATGGTTTATTGGTTTACCTACCATTTTCATCTTGCGTGTGTAGCATGTACGTATATTGGTTTTGATAAGTAATTTGTTTACTTTTTTCTCCCCCATCTTCTTCTTTTGATTTGATTCATTCATGTTACTACTACTGATGATTTTTATGATGATGAATAAACAATGCTTTTAAGTATCATTAAAAAATGTATATAGTGGGTATGTAGAGTACATTTGGTACATATAAAAAGAAGTTTACAAGATTGCAAGCGGATATGATTCTTTCTTCTTATTTTTTTTATTGATCTGCATAAATTTTTCATTACTTTATTTTCTCGATGAACAAGAAAAAAAGAGACTAATATGAACAGTTGCAATTTGAAATTGCAATGTATACATATGTATTTTTAATTCAATATTCTTGACTATATATTTTTATTATGCTCGCACAGTTCACAGCAACATACATTAAATATTTATTCTACTACCACCGCACCAACTCATTTTTGCGCAAGTTTATAAGGTGAGTGTGTACTTAATGTAAACAAGAAGAGGAATGTCCTCTTCAAAATAATATACTTACACAGATATCATCATCATCATGAACATCAAAATTTTAAAATGTAAAAAAAAATCAAACGCATTTAATAATCCTGCAAAAAAAAAGAAGTTAACTGTGTGTGTGTGTGAGTACAAATAATGCAATAATGAAATAGTTTGTTGTGAAAGGATCATCATCAACAAAAGTGGCAGCACAATAGAGTTTGTACTGCGCTGATCTTAAAGACTTAAGGACTTACTCTTCTCTCAGCTTTGCTCCGTTGCTGTTAATATATGATGCTTTTTGTGCTGTTAGGTTTTAAAAAAAATTGCAATAAAATCAATTGAAACCGGTTTCCTCTTTTGTTTCATGTTCGTTTTTAAAGTAAAAAGTCACCCTTAGTTTAGCTGTTGTGTTAGCCTTAAGAAGTTAGTAGAAGAAGAAGAAGAAGACACGACGACATACCACTATATCTATAGAAGGTACGTTCAGAGTGCACGTAACAAAAGCGCATCATCCTGATATGACGATGATGATGATCGCAAATCGCGACACAACGTAACATAAAGATAGTGATGGGGAGGAGAAGGAGGAGAAATAAGAAGAAGGAAATCATGTTGAATGAGACTTTATTTATTTTTTAAAAGAGAGAGAGAGAAGAAAAAAAGAAGAAATATTATAATCCCTATAATATACACATACATACATACTGTTATTGTTGTTGCATTATTATTAAGATAAGTAAGTGTAGTGCTAGAATGTGATGTGTGTGATGATCATGTTTACTTCATTTTTACCCGTGTGGTTACATTGTTGCTGCCGCATTGTTGTGTGTGTGTGTGTGTTTGCTTGTGTTTAATGCATTCATTCATCCGAAGAAAATAAACGAGTTATCTATAGTGTGTAATTGTACGATTTTTAATGCTGCACTACTCATGCCAATATGAGGATGATGATTATGACTGCAAGGTAAGGTTGTATGAGGGGACTTGGTGAAGATTAGGCTGGTGATGATGATCATCATAAGGATGATTAGGATGGATGATGACGCTGTCTTGTTGATATGCTCAACTCACAATAGGCAGATAAGTTTCGATATTCGATTGCTGTTGTTGGTGAGGTGGTGGTAGATTGAGAGGGTGATTCCTAAGAGTGCATTGAATTGGCGTATAGGTACAATTAAGAAGGTGGTGGTGGTGGTGGCGGCGACGCTAGTGAACACACGATTTGCTGTAATACATGAAAGGGACAGAGCAAAAGTAGAAAAAAAGAGAGAAGGATTTTTTTTTCATTTTCCCATTTGTAGGTTTTAAGGTTGAGCTTCTCTAGCAAATTTTTTCAGTCACTTTTTCGTCTTCCGTTGAAGAAAGGAGACATTTCAGGCAGGCAGGCAACAGTGCAATTTTGTGTTCTTTTGTGTGTGGTGGTTTGGTTGATTGGTGCTCGCATTGTTCTTCTTTTAGTCCAAAGTGGTTATAAATTGATTCGTGAACAAGGATTGATTGTTTGTTGCGGCTTATTACGGAAAATTCTTAAGATAAAAAGTAAAAATGTATAATAATATTATTTTGTTTTTTAGTGAATTGGTTTATTAAAGTCTGTGGTGATTGTGTGTTTTGCGTTTGGTTTTGCTTTTGTTCACATTTTAATTATTTTGTTTGTTTTTAAAGTTTAAAAAAATGTACAAGTCATTAGCAATTTTGGGGCTGTGCCTCTGCACCGCAATAGTTTCTGCTGGAACACTCAAGGCAGCCGCTGCAGAAGCCATCAGAGAGGATTTAGACTCCAAGTTTGAAGCAAGGGGAGGACAACCTCCGCCTCATGGAGGGCATGGTGGACATGGGGGTCACGGTGGTGGCGGTGGGCACGGCGGACATGGTGGTGGTGGTCACGGAGATGATTCTGGAGAAATTGGTGGCCACGGAGGAGGAGGTGGTGGAGGATGGGGACCACCAGCCAGTATTCTTGGAGGAGGCGGTGGCTGGGGACCTGGCGGTTCTTCCCCACTTCATGGAGCTTCATCCTTCGAAGGTCCAACCGTGATCGCTTTAGCTCTTCCAATTGCTGTTATCTTGGTTGTTGCTTTGTGGGTTGCTGCTTACAACACTCTTCGTTCCCCGGCCCCCAAAATCGGGTATAACGCAGGGATTGTGGAAAGTGCAGGATGGGGTTCTAATCAGAATTACGCAGGGGTTGCTGGAGGATACGGATACGCAGACGCTGCTGGTACAGATGTTGCAGCCAGTAACTTGGCATCTTCAACAATTGTTCAGGCAGCAGCTACTCACGGGACTGCAGGAGCTGTAGCCGCTGGAAGAGCCTTAGACAACTTGACGCATAGAGTCACAAGGAGTATTGAAAGGTAAACTATTTATTTTTTTAAATCCTTTTTTAATATCATAATAAAATTACTTACAACCAATTCAAATAATTAAATATTTTTTCCTATATTATCTGAATTACAGTCTCGAGAAGAAGTACTAAACGCTTTCGCGTCTTTTGCAAGGGGGTCAATAAACTTTATAAAAAAAATCAACTTTAAAAATGTTTTTTTCTTCACAATAATGGCGCGTGCTTGAATATATACATATACATACCTTGTGGTGATGATGATAAGCAAAGCGCACACGTGCAAATATTATATATTTTTATTATGATGACTTGTATATGTCGCGAGGAAAGAGGGGAGGAGGAGGAGAAAGTATAAGGCGATATGTGTGACTGGTGTATGCGTGTGGTGGTGCTCTCAGTCTACAAAAGTCTGTATACATTCACAACAAAAAAGAAAAGGCACAAAGCAAAGCAATGAAGAGGCATTTTATTTAATTAATTATTTTAAATTAATTACTGCAACAGTTTTTGCGAGAAAAAAAGTTTTAAGTTATTTTGTTAACTTATATAATATTATATATTTATATATGAAGTACGTGTATTTTTCATTTTTGATGTTGTTGTTGTTCTTTTTATGATGATAATAATTGTTAAATTAATGTTATTTTATTGTTGATACTTTACTTTAACCACTGTCTTCTTTTTAAGAAATATTTAAAAAATATGTACATTTTTTGTTGAGCTTTAATTTTATTTAAAAAACAAACAAAAAAGAAATGTGAGCAAACGAGAATCTTTTTGTATACAAAAAATTGAAAAAAGATAAAACAATAAAAAAATAAAAAAGATTTTTTTTTTCGAAAAAGGATATCATCATTTGACCTTTTTATTTAAATTACGTCTGCAGCAGCAGAAGCACAACAAGAAATACATTTTTTTATTAAAAAAAAAAAACTTGCCCGGTTAGCATTTTGTATATACCTTTCCTTGGTTTTTACTGACACGGTGCAAATGGCCACTAGTATAATATACGGTAATAAAAAAGTATACATGATGAAATTGCATTTGATTTGATTATGTAATTTTTTTAGTGGGCACAAAAAAACACACTAGAAGCAAAAGGAATTGTTGAAATACTTATTTAAGTGACTCATTTGCATAGGCATTTTTCAGGCATGACTTATTTTGCCAACGCAAAATGTAAAAAAAAAATTGAAACCATCATTTCAAAGTTATTGTATTTAGTCGCGTCTTTTGGCCGGAGTTGTTGTTGCAAAAGGATGAGTCAAAGTTTTTAGAGTCAAACAAGAGGTAAGAAAAAGATAATAAAAACCAGTTTTTAAAGGAGTCGAATGGAGGCAACTAAAAAAATGCGAAGCGGTGATGAAAAATCTTTTTTTAAATTTGCTTACACTTCAAATTATGTTTACAAATTTAAGCGCCGTTATAATTTATCATTAACATAAATCATTTCGCAAATTATATTAGATGGTAATAAGTATAGACAGACTAAATGAAAGAATAAAGTTGGGATAGGAAAAAGAGTATTAGTAAATATTTAATTGTATTTTTTTGGAGGTTATTATTATGGAAGATTTTCCACGTCTGTGAGGCACATTCCATAATAGTGCGTCTGAAAAATAATATACCGCAATATTTATTATTATTTTAAAACGTTGACGTTATTTTTTTTACGGGGGATGACTGTATTACCAAATGGCGGACAAGGTATGTATGTATGTATCGGTTGAATAGGTATAGGCATACTATTATTATAGGTAGCCAGGTACATATTATGAATATAAATGGTACATAACAAAAGCAAATAATAACGGAATGGACCAGTCAACCAGTAGGACAAGGTTGCAACAACTTTACTACAACTTTACCAAATTCGGAGGCTCAACAACACACCAACAAACAACATGTACATATGCATGGCTTATTATGGCTCTTATGTTTTTGCTAAAAAAAATTCAACATCTTCTTTTTCGTCTTCTTCTTCGTCATCTTCACCTTGAGAAGGAAACTGAAATGTTGACCATGCCGGTATTTTATATATTTTTTCTGGTGACGCTGGTGGCACTAGTGACCTACTCTCTGAAAAAATAAAACCAGTGAAGTGAAACTCATTTGTAATTGAGTATAGAATGTTGAACCGATACATTCAGAGAGAGATATAATAATAAGCAGCAGGAGCAGGATAACAATTTTTTTTTGGTACACTTGCTGTATCCTATTCTATTTAAATTTTTAATATGATGATGATCATGATGTGATGTTTATTATAGATAAACTGCCTACTTTTTTATTTGTGTTTTTAAAAATTGAATTAAAGTATCAGAAATAATACAAAAGGAAAAAAAATTAACAAAAAACAGGTGAACCTTTTTTATATTATTTCTTCTGCTGAGAGAGTACTTCAGAGAAACAAGAGCTCTTAACCACTTGGGCAACAATGTGTGCGGTATTAAAAAAAATAAGTAAAAAGGAGTCGGCCGCTGACAATGGAAAGAAAGAAAGGAGTGGGGAAAACAGCTCGATGACATATTATTGAGAAAAAATATAATAATTGTACCAAAAACTGCCATCAAAAACCAAATCCGGAGAGATCATCATCCCAGCATCTTCACAATCACAGCATATATTTTTCTTGTATATACAAAAATTATCAAGTTCAAATTTAAAAAAATATAATGAAAATGGGGATACAATAAAATACATAATAATAAGTCAAGTAGTCAGTTGTTTCGTGTGTTTGTGTGAGTCGGTCGGTATATAAATTTTTGTTGGTAAAATGCCAAAAACGTTACTCTCACAGTAATAGTCAGACTAACAGATAACAGACTTGATTTTTTTTACCTGCAAAAATACCTGTGGCTGCTGATGTTGCTGTTGTTGTAATGTAATGTAGTTTTCATTATGGTCATCTTCCTTTTATGTTGATTTTGTTGATGATGATGCAAAAAATAATAATGTTGAAATAAATTTATTATGACATTTTGATTACTGTTCACACAGGTGTGGTGTGAGTTTTATAAACAAATTTGTAATGTTGAGGTCAACCTTAAACGTTTTTATTTTGGATAAAATGGCGAAATAAAAAAATTATAAGTCTTTTTTCGTTTCTTTTTTGTTTTGGAGATAACCCCGTAAATAATTTTATTTCCTGTAAAATGTACATAATAAATTAATATAATAAAATAATTGAGGTAATAAATAAAAATTATTTATGCATTTTTTGTACATTTAAAAAAAATCATTTATATATTTTTTCACTTGAATATGAAAGACGAGGTACAAATTGCTGACTATTCAATTGGTTCGAGTTTGGGGGCAGGGGGAAATTTTGCGGGGGTGGTTGAAATTTTTGGTTGAAAGTGGACTGGTGAGGTGGGGACACTACGTTGGTGTTGATGATGGGTGATGGACGTTTATTTGGAGCTTGGAATTGGCCGGCAAATGGAGGTTGACTATTCTGGAGGGGTACTTGTTGTAAAGGATTGCTAATCCCTGCTGGTTGTTGATATTGATTGTTATTATTGTAGTTGGGTTGGAAGTTGTTATTGTTTGTCGAGGGGAATTGGTTATTTGGGAAGTTTTGGGATTGTTGCAGTTGGTTGGGATAACCTTGCTGCTGTTGGAATACCTGATTCTGTTGATAATTTTGTAGTTGATTATACTGAGCATTATTAAAGTTGCCAACTCCTGCACCACCACCAACGCCGCCGATGGCACCAACACCTCCCACACCACCTCCTAGCTGCTGATTGGGTAGTTGTTGAAACTGATTAAAACTGGGTTGAAATTGCCCTACCTGCTGTTGTTGCTGGTTAAAATTATTAAAATTTTGCTGCGGCTGTTGTTGTTGGAATTGATTATTTCCAATATTATTATTTTGATTCAATTGTTGAGTTGGCTGTTGTTGTTGTAGTTGGGCTGGCATAGGTGTAGTGGTCATGTTAAAATGTCTCTGAACATTCTTGTTAAACTCCATCAAAATCCTTTGAATTGCAGGTGCGACAGTCTGCTGTAAAACTTCCGTCACCCCTTCCCGAAAATCCCCTTCTGGGATGAAGGCCGTGCTTCCAGCAAAAATCGGACGGAGATCACCTCCCAGCACACCTTGAAGGATTTGACCAACGTTAGCAGCTGGCCCAACGGCTTCTGCAATGGCACCCAAAGCACCTTCCTCTTGACGAGCAGCTCGTCGTTTCAATCCTTCTATTTTTGATTCTGGAATCTGTTCAAAGGCCAGAATAGTTAATAATAATAATAATTGTTTAAAACGACAACTTTTTTAAAAACTTGGGTCATCAATTATTATTACCATTAACAGGAAAAAGTGGACGGTGGAATTATTCACATTTTCGGCTGCGTCTAATATGGTGGTAGCCACCACCCCCACCAATAACACTAATAACAAGCACTTGTTCATTTTTTACGTGTATATTTAAAATATGTATATATTTTAAGACCCTTATTACACATACATGGCCTACTAAAAAGTTTTAACTTTGAAATCCAAGTCCAATGTCAAATGTACATTGGAATATGGATTCAGAGTTTCCAACTGCGTTGATTATTTTCTACACAAGTAACAAAAAAAATCAAATTTGATTGGCTGTAAAAAATGGTGAGGCTGAATAATAATGAGTTGTGACATTCATAACGAAAAAATACGCATATCTACATTCTTATTGTTTTTTCCCTCTTCTGGAATTTCATTCCCAGCTGGATTCATACGTTTACAATAATCATCATGATCATAATAATAATAATAATGATACTCTATCGAGATGATGATTATGATGATAATTATAGCTGTATACACAATTGTTACAAAGAAGTGACGAGCGAATGGGGTGTATTGACCTTTATAATTTAGGTTGAAATACAAATACTAAACAATGGTAATGGTAATGATAATAAAAAAGAAGCCTAGGACAATACGGGATAATAATGAATCTCATTAATAAACAATTATAGATTGAGCTGAAGCGCATTATTATTTATTATTCTTAACGAATTACGACTGCTATTATGAACACTCGTACCACACGCAAAGCTAATTAAATATGCAATTATAAAATATTCCAATGAACTGTTGAACAAGTCTACAAAGCACATGTCCATGTTCAGAGGACTCAGGACACCCGACTAAAACAGGTAGAAACAGGTTGAATTGACTTGAGTAATTATTTTTTTAGGGTGTGCCAAATATACTCCCCCACATAATAATGTTCACTTCATATTTCAAAATGGACACCCGAGTAAAACAGGTAGAAACAGGTTGAATTGACTTGAGTAATTATTTTTTTAGGGTGTGCCAAATATACTCCCCCACATAATAATGTTCACTTCATATTTCAAAACAATATATCGTAATGCCCCATTCATATATAATGCGCCGTGATATATTATGCCAAATTACTGTTTTAAAATGAATCTTAAAAGTGCACAGCAAAGAAAATGAATTGATCGATGATGATGAAAAATTTATTTATTTTTTTCTTAAATAAAAAAGCAAATTATAGCATAAATAGTGGTTAATAAATTGGTGAAAATGGGGGTAAATCATTTCTGGATTGATGCGCAGGCTGCTGTTGGTTTGAATTTGGAGCATTGTTGTAATTATGCCCTACTCCATTGTTGTAATTGTTTCCAATGTTGTTGCTGCTGCTTCCACCACTTCCACCGGAAAGAAGACTTTGGATTCTTTGTTGAATGGCTTGGAAAGGGCTGGTGCTCCCTCCACCATTTTGACTGTTTAAGCGGTTCCTAATCAGTTGGATGGGACTGGGGGGTCCACTGTTATTATTACCCTCTCCTCTTAAACGATCGATAAGCTGAAGAGGGCTTGGCAGATTTAGCCCTGCGCCTGCTCCACCAACACCACCACCACCGGCCTTCCGGTTGTGGAGAGGAGCTTGTTTGATTTAATCGACTTTGAAGACTGTTCCCAACTTCCTGTACAAGTCGTAGTATTTGGGGAGCAACTTGCTGCTGCAAAATCTGGTTGACTCCATCCCTCACTCCTCCCTCTGGAATGAATGCTGCACCACCCGCAAGAATAGGTCGAATGTCTCCTTGAAAAACGCCATGTAAAATTTGACCCACGTTACCTGCCACATTCCCACCGCCAAACAGGTAACCCGCTTCAGCTGCCGCACCACCGGCAGCAGTAGCAGCACCACCAGCACCCTGAGCTGCACCAGTAGCTGCGTTCTGTTGCCGAGCTTGTCGGAATCCGGATCCAGAAAAGGGTGGTGGAAGTGGTGGAACCGTTTTTGATGAACTTGAAAGCTGCACAAAAAATTTAAACATACAAGTTTTAAGCCTACTTGTGCACATAGATAGGTATCATGTCATGTAATAAACGTGCAAATATATGATTTTTGAGCGACAGCAATAATCCGCTTACCACTTGGTTAAATGGGCATACTAATGTAAAAATTAGTAAAAACACTGATGACAGTTGAAAGCACATATTTTTGCAATGTGCTTTTAGAAATTCCTTAATGACGTATTATAATGATTGTTTTTTATATATTTTATTTATAAAAACCCAGGATTATAATGGCCAACTTTTTCTTGTAAAAAGGAAATCACTTTTTTTGGAATTACTTTTTCAGACCACTTGTAAAACTAGCAATTAAGCTGTATATATTTTTTATTGCTTCTCTTATTCTGTCAAATAAATTCAGAATAGAGATATACGTGTACAACAGTAGTAACAGATTTGTATTTACAATACATGCTATTATTATGACCAATCACAATAATCAGAGATATTTTCATGTGATATTATAATTTGTTATATACCATTTTATTAATTAAGGATGCTACGAGGGTAAGTACATGCATGCCTATGAATTTAACCGCTATTTCGAACAATGCATGGCATTACTGTACATTCCTGCGTGTACCGGTTTCCACTTTTTTTGGCAGATGGGATCTGCGAATGATTTTTATTGCACATGCTGGTTTGACAAAAGTATGTGTGTAATATTTACCATCCCCCCTCTCTCTTTTTTTATTGTGTAATAAATTTTCGGAATTATTGTGTTTTTAAAACAGCACCAATACATAAAAGAGATTTTTTGTTCATATGTATATTATGAAAGCAATCAACAAGAAAACCGATAAACTTTTTTACAACGAAAATAATAATGAAAAGATGCAAAAAGAAACATTAACTAAAACTATTTTAACGCTTTTTTGATCATAAATGTTTAATTTTATTGAAAATAATGGTCTCATCCTCATCATCCGAATTATCCTTGTAAGGTTTCGGGGTTGACGTGGATGCACGATTCTGAGCCCGATAAACCGTGTACTTTGTTTTGCTGGTGGTGGTGGTGGTTGGGGTCGGAGTGGAGGTAGAGCTAATAATTTCACCATATCCATTTTGTTCTATCAAATCATTCCTCCCGCTATTGCTAATCCCCGTGTTGGTTGTCCCACTGGCTTGAAGGGTTGGCGGAGGAGGAGCACCACTGGCGGGGTATGCAGCAAGGGGGAGTCTATATGTTGTTCCTCCAGTCCCAGGCCCAGATCCTCCCAAGAATCGGTTGATTATTGGGTGGGTCACGTTTACAAGAAACTGGACAAGCTCTCCCAAGTCGCGAAATCCGAATCCAACAGTGACGTCATTATTTGGATTATTGATATTATTGTTATTAACATTATTATTATTATTTGTGTTTTGAATGTAAACTGCGGCAGCTTTCTTTCCGCTATTATGGGATAAGGATGAGGAGGATCCCGTAGAGTTGCTGACATTTGACAGGCCTATGGCATATGAACGAAAAATATCTCCGATATTAGTAGCGACCACTTGCCCTCGGATTACAGAATTCAATGGGATTGGAGGATTATCTGGAGTGAGTTCATTTATCTGACGTTGGGGTGGTGGAGGAAGGGAAAGGGCCTGCTATTATAATCAAAATGTGCCCCTTTAGTACATGTTTAAATGATAATAAAATTAATTTAGTGAATATTTTTAATAAATAGTATCAGCTACTTACCGATAGCATGCAGGAGAATACAACAGGTAATGCGCACGTACAAAACATTTTTAACAGTAAATTTTCATCCGGAGTGGATCTTCTTTTGAAGAGCTGTGTTTTGTCTTGAGATTATTGTTGCCGACTTTCCTTCCTTTCCCATCAACCATTGATTTAATCTTGACTTGAGCACAGCTCACAAATGACACCGAATACACAAATATACAGTTACGCAACTTCGAATTAGTAGTTGTCCAGTTATTATCAACGCTGAAAGACAGACGGTTGTGGTGTCATGTCGCAACGGAACTGACGTAATAATTTGCTTTGTATGGAAATGTAGACATATTATGAAATAATACATAATATATTATTATTATTATTATTATGAATTGCAACTAATAACGTTATATATTGTGCAAAGTATCAGTAGGTAAATTTTTTTTGCAGTTATAGTTTTAATGCAAGTATATATGTATACGCCTCCATACCAATAATACACCTTATTATGCGTATACATTAACAAACGAACATGACGAACAATTTGTGATATCCAATAAAATGCCGTAACGATCACTGTAATAAATGCTAATATAAAATATTGTGAAACCAATTCGTAGACATGGTAGGCAGGTTATGCACGTGATTATATTTAGGTATTAAAGATGTCACGAGGATCATGCAACCGAATTAACGTTTTTTTTTAAATAATGTTCGTAAAGTATTATTTTTTGTTTCAGCATCCCAATATAATTTTAATTTAAATATGATCCACAAACACGTTCAGAAATGCATTTTTATGGTACAGTATGTACAGTTGTTAGAAAACATATGCTATGCAATGCAAAAACGGATGTGATCTATGCAGAAGTATATGAGAGGTAAAGCCAAAATTAAACTAAAGTTAATTGTTCCAAATAGAATTGCAAAAAATGGGATGTATTTTTTTGTTCATAAATGTTTAATTTTATTGAAAATAATGGTCTCATCCTCATCATCTGTATTGTCCTCATAAGGTTTCGAGGTTGGCGTGGATGAACGATCCCGAGCCCGATGAACCGTGTATTTTGGTTTGCTGGTGGTGGTTGGGATGGGGGTGGAAGTAGAAGTGGTGGTTGTGGAGCTAATCACCTCACTACCAGCTGTTCCCTCCAACAAGTCGTTCCTCCCCACATTTTCGGTGGTTGTGCTTGTTCCCTTCCTTTTACGAGTGGGAGAAGCGGTACTAGCTGCTGCTGTGGCGGCGGTTGCTTCAACAACTGTTTTTGTTCCTTCAGAACCTCCCGTCGTCCCAGCTCCTGAGCCGTGGAAATATGTGTACACATTTCCATCCATGAACACACGTTTGATAAGTGGACTTATCACATTGTCTACAAGATATGACACAAGGTCTCTCTCAAGGAAGCTCATCCCATTACCATTCGGGTCTTGAATGTAGGGCGCTGCTATTGCAGCAGCTTTCTTTCCCATATGCAATGAGGAAAAAGGCACCGTGGAGTTGGTAGCGTTTAAACGCTCAAGGGTATACATGCGAAATAAATCCCCTATGCTTATAGAGGCTACTTGTTCCAGTAGATTATTCATTTCTCGGAGAGTTTCATTGTCGGCTGGAGGAGCGCTCTCATCATGGTAATTGGACTGGGGTGGCGGAGGAACGGAAATAACTTGCTATTCCGATATTTAAAAATGTTTAATTTGATTATAATTTCAACCCACTAAAAATAGTAAACAGGTGTGTAAATTAAAATGTGTCATACTCACAGTTAATATGCAGGTGAACACAATAGGGCTGATTGTATGGATGTCAAACATTTTTTAAGGATAAGTAAATGAACTAGAATCCTTCAAAATTTACTCGTTTTGAAGAGGAGACTATTTTTGGTATGGTTGGTTGGTGCAATTTCTCCCTTTCCCGCCAACATCTAATAAATAACTAACTAAACTAAATTTGATGGTAGCTCAGTCCACCTTTATGCTACTTACTCTACACAAATAACAATTCAATCATTATAGTCACGTAGCTTTATTTTTAAAATCCGGCAGTAAGCTAACAGTTAAGTTATCATAACGGATCATCGAATAGCATATTATAGAATAAGCATGTCACAACGGAACTGACGACGACGTGATAAATTATTTTCTTTGTATGGAAATTTGTACGGTAATATGTTTTAATAAAATTATTACGAAATGCAACAATGCGACAGGATATTTGTATGCGTGTATTGAAATAAGTAGAAAATATGTTAGTGACAGAATAAATTACGCACACACTTGCATGATGGAGTGGGTGGGTGGCCGGGCCACTGGCCAGTCGTCCAATTGTATGAAAAACACCGTAAATGAAATGAACTTGTCTGATTTTGCTTTAAAATATGAATGTGTACAATCATTTGGATGTATGTGTAAAAATCGAGATTATACAAAAAATAATTTATTTCTTGTTTTTTAATGGTGAAAAAATGGATGATTTTTTTATAAAGTTTAATTCTACATTTTTTATTTTGACTCAATCATCTTCAGTACTGTCATCTTCGTCATCCTCATTCTCAACTGCAGGCACCACCTTCGTCTTTACGCTACTTTCAGGGTTAAAATTTGATTGTGCCACATCACCACCCCCTAACGACGATTTACTTTTGACTGTAGTGTTATCATCCACAACAAGTGAGATAAGGGTCGTACTATTACCCCCCTCCCCCTTTCCTCCAGGTGCAGACGGGGTAGTAGTCGAGTTTCCTATTGTTCTCGTACTATTGCTTGAGGAGGGAGGGGTGGTACTGGTAGCGTTTCTTCTTGCCAGTATACTCGCTCCAGCATTGGGACTCAGCAACTGGAGCGTATCTCTATCAATGTGTTTAACCCACCCAGTGACCACCGGAGCAGCTGGACTTTCAAGAATGTAGTTGACTGCATCCCGGATGTTGTCTCGGGTCACCTGTTGGATCAGAGCGGCGGCGCGCTTTCCAATGTATGTTTGCGGCTCTGTGTGGGTTCCATTGGCGAATCTGCCGGTACTGTAGTCTCGAATAAATCGGACAATGTCTCGAGTTGTGCTTGCGGCTCGGCGGAAGGGGGTTGTTATAAAGGTCAGCTGACGGGGATCACGGTCTCCCAGGTTGGTAGCAGTAGCAAGATTTTCATCAAAAATTACTTTATCTTCTTGTGCAACTACTGAACACAACTGAAAAGACAAAAACGTGAAAAAAATATATATTTGCTTTTAGTATGAGTTGAATGCCTAAAACTATTTATTCGAAAAGTGAAAATATACCCGTGTAACTAGATAATACGCTAAAATACGCATAGCTCAAATGCTATGTAACGAACCTACATTAAAACTTACATAATTTTAATTATTAATAATTACTCTAAGCTTACGCATGGCAGCAGAACACAAGTCAGCACTCCGATTATCACAGCATTATTTTGTGTGGAAAACATTTTTGCACGATTTATTAAAAAAAAAACTTTTAGAAATAAAATTTAAAATGTCCAACAGAAATTTATCCAAATTGTGACTTTTTTCCAGAGCAAAATATATTTTGTACACCTATGTTTACGACTATTTAATATCCCTTTGTTCTTGCTCAAGTATCAAACAAAATTGAGTATGAGAATCAGGAAATTGCAGGGAATAAACATAAAAAAAGGTTTTGCTACCCTATTGACAATTGACATACATATTTTGCTCCACGGTGGTGGTGTTGTAATTGTAACGTAAGTTGTTGCATGCTTCTTTTGTATGCTGATTGATGATGATGATGTGATTGGTACTTGCAACATATTATATTACATTTGGAATTGTGTAAACATTGTTGTAATTGTAACGGTTGCAATTCACATTTCCATAAATTTTGTCATTATCCCACACACCAAATATAGGAAGCTCGATGACGATGATGCTTACTCCATTCAACCACACACGACGACGAAACAAGATTGTGTAATTAATTAATAATTATTAAAATGTAAATGAAGAATGATTTTTTATTATCAATTTTGTAAAAAAACAAATGAATACAGTTCTATAAATATATATATTTTTTTTTAATGAATTAATTAGTTTTCTTCATCATCTTCATTTTCGAAACCTTTCACACCCGGTAAATCGGTACTACTTGCTGAGCTCTCTGTGGATGTTGTGACTTTGGTATTTTTATTAGTCAACTGGTAATAGGACTGCAGTTTTAAATGTGGAGGTGGAATGGTGGTTTTCCTGTTTTTATTATTCAGATGCAGACTGGCAGCTACTTCCTCCTCCAGTTGTTGTAGTTGTTGATATCCTAATGGAACTGCAGCTGGTAACCCTGTAACCTGCTTCAACTGCTCGGGAGAGAGCACCACATAAATATATTTCTTATCTTCGCCCATGGCATTACTCACTTCGTTGGCAGTCACAATACTATTGGCGTCTTCGAGTACAACCTTTAGATGGTTTACAACTTGGTCTACAGTAACAGTAGGTGTAGACACAGGACCACTACTACTACTACCAGTGGTCACTTCCGGTTCTTGTGGTTCATATTCAGTTGTAGGGTGGGGGATTTCTACATATGCTGTTGTTGTAGGGTGGAAGATTTCTACATATGCTGTTGTTGTAGGGTGGGGGACTTGTACATATTCATAAGGGGACTCTGGAATTATAGCGTGGCGTCTCTCTGTGACTGGATTACTCTCTTGATAAAATCCTGATTCAGATGCGACCTCGATGTAATCTGTAAAAGGCGGCTGAGTTTTAACGGAGGATGGCAATGGAGGCCTTGTTGTCAATTCCAGAGTTGGAGAGTCGGGATTTCGGGGTCGTGTACTCGTCTGAGGAAATGGTGGAAGAGTGGTGGCAGCGTTGTTATTATTATTTGTTAACGACGACAGAAAATTAAATCTATTTCTATTTCCAAAAAGCAGGTTCTGCAATGTTGGTGCGATTCCATTGATAATACTTGAAAGACTTTGCCTCAAATTGCCCCCAGGGCCAGGTGGGATCAGGGCAGTACTTCCGCTGAGAATCGGACGAACGTCTTGTCGGAATAATCCGTTGAACACGTTTCCGATGTTAATTACCGTTTCTGCTAAAGGTAGCGCAGTAGAAATTTCCTCATTTCCAGGGATGGTCTCATTGTTTGAAATTGTTGAGATTAAGGGAGTTATAGCCATAGCCTCTTCCTCTTCTTGCTGTCGTCGACTGCCGTTGGATTGCTTCAGCTTCCCGTTCATTCATCTCAACAACAAGTAGAAAAACACAAAATGCATTTAAAGAAGAAAAAAATATTCAAATTTACACATTTATATTTTATTTTTTTAAATGTGCTTACCGGGAATACATAGTAGTAGTACATGGTCGGATTTGCATCTTGTAGTATGGCCTTAGTTTCGCCCTGTTAATTTAAATATCAAATTTTTTAAGGATTATAATGAACAGAAGATAATTATGTAATATATGCATTTATATAATTATTATTATTATGGCTTACTGAATTTATTAGCGCTAATGCAAATAAAATTATATTTATTGCAGTAGTGCAAATTCCAATTAGTTGATTCATTTTAGTATATTATGTCAACTGTGACAATAATTAAAAAATGTAAGTTTGTGTGCTAAACACTTTTCAAAGTCATTTAGCAATAATGCCTTCAAAAATTACCTGGCACTAACAGCACTAATGGAACATGATACAAAAAATAAACAAAAATAAATAGGCACACAACAAATTTTTAGACGAATATTTTTTTATTGCGACCATGAGTTTCAAGCAGTATTCTTGACAGCTTATAATATTTATGTTCACTGGATCCTCCCATTTTACCAGTTTCATTATGAAATACAATTGAAATTAACATGTGCATGCGTACCTACATACATACGTGTATTTTTTTATAACAATAAAAATAAATATATTCTCTGACTGCCATATATATCCAATATTTGGGGACCACCATAAGTTATTTATATTCAACTTCCAGGTTGACTGACACTTTTTGTTGTCACTATTATTATTATTATTATTACTACGTTCATTGGAATAAATAATTTCATCAGATTATCCAATTTTCTTGTACAACGGGAACCTCCCAAGCATTCACTCTTCTGTAATAGCAGGGAAGACATGCCCATGAACCAAACAATGAGGGGTTATTCATTGTTCATTGAAGGATGAAGAAGCTCATTTAATTCACAAAGTTCATTCATTTTACATATGTATATTGAGAAAGGAATGTACGGCATACACCGGGAAAAGTCACTTCACAAAAATTAGCTACTTGTTTTAAAAAAACATACGCGAAAAAAATGATTTTTTAATTGATGAAATGTCTTTTGTTGGTCTCGTGTCGTCTCAAACAGTCACAAAAAAATGAATTTTAAATTATAATGTATAAAAAGTACAAACACAAATGACAAGAATTTAAAAAAAAAAGTTGGTAATACAAACTTAATAAATAGTATTACTAGGCTCAAGTTCCAGCTCGTCATCATCACCTTCAAACCCTTTAACACCCGGCAAATCTGTACTTGTTGTTGGCTTCTCTGTTGTAGTTGTAGTAGTGGTGGTGGTGGTACTGGGGGAGCTCGTGGTAAATCTATAGTAGTATTGTAGTTGTAAATGCAGAGGTGGAACGGTGGTCGTCCTGTTCTTATTTCTATTCCTGTGCCGGTTAGTACTTTGCAGAGTAGTAGCAGTAGTTGTTGTTGTGGGTAAGGTTGATGTCGACGTAATAATAAGCTTCTCTTCTTCTTCTTTTTCTTGCATAATTTGCTGTGGGAGAGGTGATGACGCTTCCGGTTCCAGGTAAAATTCTGGATGTTTATTTTGTGGCTTGGCTAGGCTTGTGAGCTGGTTCAACTGCTCATATTGTTCTGGAAGGAGAACCAGATAAATATATTGCTTATCTTCCCCGGTGGCATTGCTTAGTACGTTGGCAGTTACAATGCTGCTCGCATCTTCAAGCACTACCTTTAATTGCGTTACAGTTGGAGTTGCTGCAGGACTAATGCTACCACCACCACTACCTCCAGTACTAGTAGTCGCTTGAGGTTTGGGTTCAGCCACATTTTGAGGTTGTGAGGTTACTGCAGGTTCTCGTGCAGACTCTGGCGTCACAGCACTCACTCTTTCTGTGGCATCAGAATCACTGACTTGAGCAGGAGATGCAGGTGCTGATGTAGCATCAGCAGATAAAGGAGCACTTGTGGATAAAACTGCTGCAACAACTGGCTGTTCAGTTTCCTCGTCGGATTCGGCAGAAGTTGCCGTATCTGTAGTTGGTTGGGCACTACTGGAAGGTGGTAATGCAGTTGTAGAGTCCTGCTGCTGGGTTGCTGACTCTGTTTCCTCCTCAGAATTCTCCTCTGGTGTGGGAGATGCAGAAGCGAGATCAGGATCTATTGTCGTCGTGGTCCTCCTTCTTTGTGGTGGTGGACTAGTGGGTATTTCAGTGTAAGGAATTGGTGCTGCGGTGGCAATAGTGTTATCCACCGCTGGGACAGAGGATCCATCCCCAAAAAGTAATTTTTGCAATGCTGGAGCGAGGCCGTAAAGAATACCTGTCACTCCTTCTCTCAACTCACCTTGTGGAATGAAGGCCGTACCTCCGCTGAGTATTGGACGGACGTCTTCTCGAAAGAAGCCTGTGAGAATGTTGATAACATTGCTTCCAGTTCCGGCAGGAGGCAATGACGAGGATGCAGATGAGCCATTACGTCCGCCGGAAATTCCGCCTTGCACCTGTCGTGACTGCCTTTCTAATGCTTCAGCTTCCCAGTCACTCATCTAAAAAAAAATTATGCTCATTAATTGAAAAATAAAGGCAGATAGAAAAAATCTGTTTGTATTATTTTCTTTAAAAAAATATAGCCAACTTTTTCTTACCGGAAAAACATAAAAGCGCATGGTATGATTTCCTTGATTTTGCGATACTGCCTTAGTTTGAGCCTGATGAGTAAATATTAAAAGTTAAGAGTTAATTTAGCATTAAACTAATAAATACAATTTCACAGCTTACCAATTGGACTACCATCCAACTTTTGCTTACCGGAAAAACATAAAAGCGCATGGTATGATTTCCTTGATTTTGCGATACTGCCTTAGTTTGAGCCTGATGAGTAAATATTAAAAGTTAAGAGTTGATTTAGCATTAAACTAATAAATACAATTTCACAGCTTACCAATTGGACTACCATTAAAGCTAGATTAATTACAAGAAATGTCCTCATTTTAAAAACTGTTATGTAAACAAAAGTGCTACCAATGTTATCTACTAATTCCATTAATTTCAATATAATTTAAAGTAATGGATGGGGTAACATGATAATCTACTGCAGCAGGAGGTTTGTAACATATTATGTGATGCCAAGTAATATAGATGAACAAACCGATTTTGAAAGAATTCAGTGACTCACGTTTATAACACATCATCCCCTTTTAGCAATACAATCATAATAAATAAATACTAATAATAATTATTACTAAATTAACATGTGCATATTATTGCATCATTTAATTGATCTTGATCCTTTTTAAAACGTTCAAAAAAAAACTCGTCATCCTGTATTACTTAGTGCGCCATATATAAATATATGTCCATAAAAAAATATTATGATAATAATAACAAAAAATATTAATTTCCAAATTACTTCCAGGTTGACTGACACTTTTGTTGTGCACAAGTATTATGCTCATTTGATTGTCATTATATCATTATTATCCATCCGCTCTATTCTTTCCATTTTGCTTTCGATGCTTGTCTTTACACTTTCCCATAAACTAAAACTGCACCCCAGTTATTATGCAATCAAGGAGCTCACCTGATATAAACCTCCCATCCAATATGTGTTATATCAGCAGCATACAAAATAGCAAAGGAAAATGACCATGAACCTTGAGGAAAAAAACTGACCCCGCACTGACAATATGATTTACATTTACAACAGCTCTAATAAATCAAGTATATTACAAGCTACAATTCTACCTGAATCATACGGTGCAGTAATTGTCCACAACTTATTTCCCATTCATTTTGAATCTTGCACACAGGAACAAGGTGACAGTCCGGAAATAACACTGCTCCCATCATCCATAACTATACTAACTAGTTATAATTTTTTTTATCATCATCAAAATAAACCCACCAAAATGAAGACGGAACAATTTCGAAGAAGAATATTATTTTTTTCGTCATCATCATTATGTATTATGATGGTACGTGCATTCTCAGACCTCAGACTGGTTATTATTATTTTATATTACATCACAAATTATTTTGGCATAGTTTGAATCAACTTGCTTACTTTTTTTACTACTCTTTCAAATCATCATCAACAACAACAAATCATTTTGTGTGTCATTTTTATTGTATATTTTTTTACAGTTAATATCCTTTTATGGTCCGAGGAGCACATTAGCTGCGCCGGTAATTCTTGGCAGCAGCAACAATACTACTCACCTTGATCAACAACTAGATCAAGTATGAACATGATTATATATTGCCCATTATAGTCATATGACTTTTGAATAATTACCAACTTTTTTGAAGCCATTAACAAATCACGTAATATAATGATTCATCATATTTGGCGATTATAATTGCAGGGAAAAACATCATATACATTTTTATATACCGTTGTTGGCATAATATTTTTTTGTAATTATTTAAAATTGTGATTTTATGAATGACCTTGATTTTTTTGTAAAAAGGCGAACCAGACGGAAGCAAAGCCGGACCCACCATCGTCGCATCAGCAGCAGCAGCACCCTGAAGAAGAACAGGCCCCTGTAAATTCTTCTTCAGTAGTAGCACCGCAACGCATTAGTGCCATACAAATGATCAAGGATAACATTGCTCGTCAAGATCTAGGTGACAGCGTAGGCAGCATCATTTCAGGAGTTTTGGGTGGTGGACTCGGCAACATTTTTCAGGGCAGCTCAAACTTCATCGGGGATACGGCTGTCAAAGAAGAGGTGGATTTTGTACTCAACAATGTGGCGCCACCCTTTGAAACAATTTTGAAGTATGGATTTAATGGGCTCAAGAATTATTTTGGGGTTGGGCAAACGACAGTGAGGACGGTGGCAGTGTCACAAGCTCCAGAGCAGCAATTATTCTTGCAGCCGGTTGTTTATGAAAATGGGACGGTGGAGTATATACCCATTTATCACACGGTTACAAAACCACCTGTGCTGGTGACCATAACTAGTCCACCGGTGACCACTGGAAGCTCCCTTTTTGGATTTTTAGATGGGGACTTGGAAGATATTGACAATAGCAAAGTGACAAAGTTGTGATGCTGATTATTTTGTTGAAATTTCAGCATAAAAATTGTAAAAACAATGCTTTACAATTTCCACTTTCATTTTATATTTATTGTTCCTAGAAAATGAATTATGTAATCGATATATGTTTTGTCTGATTTTTTACTTTGCTATTATAATTATTTTAAAGATGAATAAAATACAAACAACGTTTATATTAAATCTCGATCCCAAAAAAGATGATAGTAGTTAATGATGATGCAACAATGCATTTTATGCAGATGCTTCTTCTGTTGTCGATACTATCATGATGACATTGAGGCAATAGGTTATTGACACAAGTTGATGATGATTACAAATTAATTGTAATTTAATGTCGTAATATGCGTGTATTAAAAAAATATTGGTGAAAAGGTAACCTCACATTATGTCGCACGTCAATCACGTCATCGTTTCAAAAAAAATCAGGCACACACACCCTCATTTCACCTATTCCAGTGTTAATATAAGTTGAATATTTTCCCTTCAATTCGGATTCTTTGCGCCTTCCGTATACATGTGTTCATAATATCAGCCTACAGTAAAAAGCACAATTTATTCAACAATTTATTTATAAAGTTGTTGTACTAAAAAGATTAGAGCGAAATTAAGAAAATACATATTTTTAGGACAATGAGGACCAATAGAATAATTACAATATTAACTACTAGCTTAGTAATCTCAGTTTGCAGCAGCACCCAAAAAGATAATTCAACGGAAAAAACTAATAATCCACAGGTCACAGAGACGCCAAAGTCCAATGAAAAATTGCATTTGTTTCTTATAGCGGTAATAAAAAATTAATAATCAAAATTCAATTGAAAAACATAGCGTCCTTTATTTTTTCAAATTTATTTATTTATTTTCGTTCACTCCATTTAAAATAATAGATTCCTGAGAGTGCTCTACAAAATGCACAACTTCCTTCAAGACTGCGTCAAGAAGACGAGGATGGATCAGCAGCAGGATCTGCTGCGCCAAATTTTGCCCAAACGGGTCAGTTCCTAGGCCAAATCATTCAAGGGGTTTTAGGGGGTGATTTCAGACCCGTTTTTGCCGGCACCCTCGGATTTGTGGAGGAACCAACTGCAGCAGCGAATCTGGGAAACTTTTTTAGAACAATTGCACCTGGTTTGAATCTCGCCCTCAGAGAAATTTATATCCGGGCACAAACAAGACTCGGCTTTGCTACAACAACAACAACAACCCCACTACCAGTAGCCCAGCAGGAGGCACAAGGTTCTCCTCCAGTTGCTCCAATAACCCCTCCAACTCATGAACTTACAATTCAAGAAATACTTGATGGGTCCGGTAATGCCTCTGGAATCAGGCCCTCTGACTATGTTGTAGTGAAAGAGACTGGGCAAGGTCTCAATAGAACAATAACTGTCTACTTTGGGAACGACTTGTCAAACCAACCAGGAGTAAAGCAGCAACAAATGCAACCCCAAGTAGCGTCACAAACCGGGCAAACCCCATCTTCCACCACATCCTGGCAGTATGTTCTCAACCAGATTTATAGTGAAACAACAACTGCGCCACCATTACCGCTGATAAGGGCAAGGACCACAATACCTCCAACTAACAGTGGCGAGGATGGGGATGATGATGGACGACGACGCATATGAGCCACTACATTCACAATTAAATGAGCCATTTGACTGTTTATCATACTTATAATTATCCTTGTTAAATAAATTTTACCTTAAATATGAACCAAATAAAAGTATAAAGCAAAATAAATATATTAATTAACTGAACATATAAAAAATCATTTATTTGGAGTTTAAAAAAATCAAAATTAAAATTTTAAGTAAATTATCATCATCCATTCCAAAATCTTACTATAAATTGCAACATAACTAACGAATAAAAACAAGAGCACAACATACTGTTCATAGTTGAGAATGAGTAAATCAATTACATATTTATGAATTATCCAAAATATTATATTAATTGTCCGATCCCGATGCTTGTAATAATTCGTACGTCTACTATGAAATGCCCCGGCTCTGAAAGGTGAAGGTCTCTAATAAATTAATAATGCTCATAAATAAATTACTCAGCCAATCCACAAAAAAAACAATTCCAATTTATCCAGGTGTACTACTAATCGCCTCCATCTCCTGCTGTTTTACACAGCCATCGTCGAGTGGTTCAATGTCGCATTTAAGCAATAAATAAACACAGGTATTACGAAAGACTTGAATCATGTACAAATTAGCACAGATGCTACAGTATGCTGTACTTGTACCACGCACAGAAATTACCTATAATTGAATAATTGAATTTATGATATAAAATTGCTCAAAAACAAAATGTGGTATGCCATGTATTTTTTCTTGCTAAAAATATAACTCATTATCATCATTTCATATTATTATACTTTCCAGGAGGAGGAGATTTCTCAACTTTGTGTCAATCAATCAAGTATAATTGTTACTTTTTAGCCGTATATTTTATTGCTTTCGTGA
>JAHZNC010005452.1:0-12220 GCA_027744095.1 Zhuqinia jingwanae | reverse complement strand
GGCCATAACTTACTGCCTTACATGGGTTTATTCTTTCTTGTTGTGTTGTGGATTGCATGAGCAAAAAGAAGACAAGATCACACGCAAGCAAGTAAAGAGAGGAGGATAATAATAATGGGAAAACCTCATTCGACCAATTTTCAACAATAGACCAACTTCACATAATATACTTTGTCACATTTATTATTAGGTCGACCGGCCTGTCAAACCTACTTGAAAAAAGCTATTTCTCATAATTTTGGGAGTTTTTAGGAGAAAAAAAGTGAAAAATGCATGCTTGGGAATGAGAAAAAAGTACAAGGTTTCTATGCATGCTGGCTATGATAAATGCTGGTCGTTTTTTCTCTCCTTTGCTGATAATACGAGATAATGAAAGTTGATACCCAAATAATGTAATATCCAACCGGATACCCATCCCTTCAGTACTCCACAAAAGACACAATCTTTAAAAAAAGACTTTTTACAAAAGTAGGAAGCTATAAAGCTGACACAAACTGACAATGAGAATTAACAAACTCTTTTTTCATATGTGTGTGCTTTTAAGTATTCCGTCTTGTTATCACATTAAGTATTCTACAGAGCTTCCAATTTTCCCTTGAGATATACAAGCTAGGCCACTTCACTTTAAAAAAAATATTCCATGCAACTTTGCTCATTCATTAAGTTCTTCCTCCATGAATTTTTGGCCTTGGTATTCAATTGGATTCAAAAACCGGATTTTTTTGACAAATGAATTATTTATTTAAAAAAAAATTAACTGCAAGCTGCATTATTGCTTGTCGACTGCTGCTGCTGCAGTGCAGTGGTTGCAGTTATCCATATTTTTTCGCTTAAAACACAGCTTGAAGCTTTATTTTTTTGGGCTTGATATATCCTGAACATGAACAATATCCTGCTTTTTTACTGATTAAAATCTTTCCAGCATATTACATTACACATTTTACAAAAGCTATAATAATCGTATCCTTTTATTTCCTTCATCACACATACAACATAGTCATCCATATAACAAAGCAAAAAAGCTCTCTATCTCTTCTCTGATTACTCATGGAAGATTAACCAGCAGCAATAGCAGCAGAGGAGTAGTGAAAGGGAGTCCAAAAAACAAAGCCAAAAAAACCAAGCCATGCCAGGTACCAAACAAAACTTAAACCTTTTGCCATGCGATGGTTATTTCCCATTTTCTTCATCGCACAACTGTTCGCGATACACGTATAGGCAGTTTTTCTGTCTAACTGTCAAATAAACTTGCAGAGTTACAACACAATTTTTTCAAAATATATACATATATACACTTACACACGGTTACCTGGGCTCAAGAAAACCTATTAGTATTGTCTGCTGTTGTTTTGCTGTTTAAAAAAAGAGTGTGTAATAAAAATTACGGAGTCAACACCACCACTTACCTTAAAACTCTACTATAGAACTATCACTACTATACCCACTTATTTCCCTTCCCTCCTTCTCCCTTGGTTTGTTGACTTGCTTGAAATACATTTTTCTTACCAGTTTTACCCTAAAGCCTTACGAAATTTTGTCTGTGTTGATCATGATGATGATGATTTTTGTGGTGACTGGTGACGACATATAACCGACAAACAAACATGCCTCTTCTTCTTCTTCCTCCTCTTACTCTTTCTCCCTTCATGTATTTAAAAAAAAGATGAACTCAAGAAGGAGATGAAAACGTTCTCTTGAAGAAGACATGCAATCCTTCTTACATGGCCACCTTACTACGACAAAAGGAATTGTGACGGGATTTTTTCTCTCTCAAGATGTTTACTTATCTGAAAAAAGACGCTTTTGTGTTTTGTATTTTTCATGTCATCACATAGCCAACATAATAGGGTAAAAAGAATGTGTTATTTACGTTAGCATAAGGGACGTCGGGTCCGTGCATGTACTTTTTTTTACAAAGTCATTGTCTGGTAAGGTAAAAAAATAGTATGAGAAGAGAAAGGTGGCATGTGTAAAATGTGAATGCTGCTGCTATCTTTATATGGCTTTTTCCTAATCTCAAATGTGAACATGGACATTTCATTTTTTTAGCCGGTTGCACAGTCAATTCGAAAGTCGGATCAGTCAAAAAAATCTCCATAAGATAAAATAAAATGAAATTTGTAATACTTTGGCGTATCGTAACGTATCGCATACTATTATGCGTTGCTGCATTCAATGATATACAGTACTCGTATGTAAATTTTAAATCTTTTATCAAAATATATCTCATTAATAATAATAACACCAACCACCATGATCAGCAGCAGTACAGGATACATAATATATTGAACAGTCAACAACAAAACACCACATCACACAGCCACCAGGCCAAACCGGAACGTCACAATAGATTATCTTTATTTTTCCAGAAACAGAGAGTCAGCATTGTGTTATCGTACGACTGGAGCTGGATGTGGAGTTAATACCCTCAGCCATGAAAAAGAAGTCAATTGTTGTACTCATCCTTTAAAAAAAATTGGGATAAAAAAGAAACTCTCTCACTCACATTTTCAAGAGGGATATTATTATGATTTTTTGGATAGCTTTTTTTATGCAATGCATCATTGCACCGTGCCACTACCACCACCACCACCACCACCACCATCGTAATCATAAATATATACTAGATAGAACCAGAAGATAATGTTATTTTCCCTTTAAGCATTTATTATACCTACGACGTACATACATACACACATTTTGTCATACGCATGTGTCCGTTTCAGTTAAGTCTACTGACAAGACCTTCAAGCTACCGACATACTTTTTTATTTTTAAAATAAAAAAAACGGCTGAAGGCTGTGAGATGAGTTGAGAGTAGGGTATCTTTATCTCTTTTGTTATATGTATATGCTTAAATTCATAATATGACATTGTATGCAATGCATTACTAATGCATTTAACTAAGGTTGTGTGTATGTAGCTGTTCCGGCTGATCATAATGAAGATAATACAATAAAACTGATATACATAACCAGCAGTAGCAGAAGTTGTAGTAATAATGGAACAGGGAGGAAAAATGAAAAGGTGTTACTTTTTATACTCCTCTCATCCATCACAGGGAAAAAAATACGGTGAAACCAAACCACTGCAACAACGATATATATATGCTCTTCTATGAAGTAATCATGGCTTCACTTGGCTTACTATTTTTACTACTACTTCGTTACTATAAAATGATCTTGTATGCATGTCCGGCTGCTTATGACTGAAAAAAAATCTAACGTACGTAGTTGTAAAATTGGATATTATACAACATAACAACAACAATTGCAATATTGAATATTGCAGAGCATGTCAGTATTTAAAATTTTTGAAACGAGTGTGTATAATGTATAAATAATAAAAATGAAAAGCATTTTTTTATGATTAGAAAAATGTTATGTGGCTTCTTGTAACAATGGCCAACTGGCGTGGTTATGAAGATCACGATGATGATGATAATAGTTTATTTTGGCTGTTGCACAACAATGAACAGTATGCATACACTACAACATAAAACAACATAAGATAAGTCAAGAGGAAGGAGGAAGCTTTTTAAAACGCTTTAAAAAAAATAAACGTGTTGTAGATTACATGTTAAAGTTTGTCTGTGTCTCTGGTGGTGTGCAATAAGACACATATATATACCCATTCTTATCATCTGAAAAAATAAATGTTGTTTGCATTTTGATAAGAAGAGAATAGAAACTGTTTCTTGAGAAAAACGTCGTTTGCATCTCTTCATTGTCATCATCATCTCTTTGCTGTTGGCTTTGTTGAAATAATAACAGCACCTTGATTCATTTTTATTTTCTCGGTCGTCATTTCAAAAAAATGATGTGAGAGGATTGAGAGATGATGCTGGGAATGTGGGAATGAAGAGTGAGGATGATCTTTTACTTCTGTGGTGGCAGTAGTATATATATAAAATTTGTGCAGCGCAGCAGTGCAACGTGACAAGCTGTGAAAAAAACACGACGGAATAAGTAGAAAGGAAACCTCGCTCAGCTTAGAGAGATAAAAAGAAATATATATAAAAAGAACCGTTCATTCCGTCCGACTTTAAGATTGGTTGGTTGACATGAATGATTTATTGAATTGAAACAGAACTCATTTCTCGGTCACATTTTTTCCTGGTTGGATTTATTATTATTATTGTTATTATTATTTTGCAACTCGCAAAAGAGAAGAAGATCCGAAGAGGAAAGAAGATTAAGAAGAAGAGCGCGAGACAAACGTGACGTAAACGCGACGTGAGGTATTTGGCAGGTTTTGATTTTTGAAGATAAGTATAGTTAGAGAGAATGACGTGATGATGATGATTATGGTTTGGTCCGCGCAACACAATACATTGGGGTTGCTCAAAATAATTTACTAATAAGTAATTTGGCAATAATAATGGCATAATATAAAATTTATGTTCAAGAATTTTATAATTTGGTAATGCAACAATGAGAAGATTTTATGAAGTGTTTGTCAAGTTATTATCAGCTCATCATCATCATCAACAACAACAACACAAAAGCTTTATTCATGATGAAGTTTGGCTTGCTTTGTAGCATAAGATGTTTTTATAGGCTTCAATCAAGTCATTCCTTATTGTTGTCAAAATAATCACGATTTTGAATTTGTGACTAGTTTTGTGAAGCGAGAAGTTAAATAATGTCCCGTAATAATAATTACATGGGCGAGAGAAAATAAAAAGAAGTAAAGTAATAATTTTGAAATTGAAATTTTGTTTTTCAAAGAAAAAAAAGCAAATCAAAGTCAAAATCGTGTTTCAGCAATAAACAAAAATAAAAAAAGCAGATGGGTAGAGAGATAGAATGAGATCGTGATACTATCATTAAAACTCTGTTTATTCTTACATTTTTTCTTCTTGAGATTTTCTTGAACAAAAAAAAGAGTTGATTGATCTAAAATAAAGTTTTTATCTTTTGAAAATCACACAAAAATGTGTTTAGTTTATTTTTATCAATACTATGATTTTTTTCAATTGATTTAGGTACTCATATTTGGATCTTGGAGCGTTGGCTGATAAACAAATAGGCGAAAAGGACCAGGAAGAATCTTGTGATTAGGGCTTTTCTTAGAATTTTCGATATGTTTGTTTTTTTGCTCATCTGTTTGATCAAGTTCATGGCGTAGGCTGATTGACAAGTGAAATGCGACGAATTATTCTTACATTTTTTCTTCTTGAGATTTTCTTGAACAAAAAAAGAGTTGATTGATCTAAAATAAAGTTTTTATCTTTTGAAAATCACACAAAAATGTGTTTAGTTTATTTTTATCAATACTATGATTTTTTTATCAATTGATTTAGGTACTCATGTTTGGATCTTGGAGCGTTGGCTAATAAACAAATAGGCGAAAAAGACCAGGAAGAGTCTTGTGATTAGGGCTTTTCTTAGAATTTTCGATATGTTTGTTTTTTTGCTCATCTGTTTGATCAAGTTCATGGCGTAGGCTGATTGACAAGTGAAATGCGACGAATGAGAGAAGAATTTACAGGGTTGAGGAAGACCAAAAGTTATACTCCTACACACAAATGTGCAGCTTTTGTTGCATTATAGCATATTGTAGTGTGTATTGGAATGATAGGAGTCTCACATTTTGTTTTTTCTCTCATCTGCTTGTGGACATGAACGGACAAGCCAAATATGACGAAAAGAGAATGTTATTTGTTCACAGTCACGTCATATATGTAAGTACAGTAAATGTTCAATGCACTTTGTCCATAAGAAAATGGACCATTTAAAAAAAAGATACCTAGATCATTATTGAGATGATATTGGGATACGCTATATTGACGCTATACGATAGGAGTCACTAAGCAAAACATATGTAATAGGCTCCATTAAGAATTCCACTTCACAAAAAATACATTATAATATTACTTAAGATGTTTCTCATTTGATTTGTGCATGCAAAAAATATGCCTTGAAACGTAAGAACGATTGGAGTCAGAATATTTATTCATGAAGACGATGATGCATTGCATTCTCCGTGTACATTTTTACAAAGAAGAAGACTCCAAAAACTAGTGAGTTAGTACCAAGAAAAAACATGCAAATGTACAACAAGCGATACTGACTAGCTCTATAAAACACTTTTGATTTGGTCCATCATGAAGATAATATGGTAGCTCCCCAAATATGTTAGCAATACGATTTTTTTGTGAAAGATTACATAAAAGCTGTCAAGAGGTTGAAATATGTATCGTTGGAAACAAGCCCATTTATTTATTTTTTTATCAGTGAAATGCTGAAAACAAATACATTTTTTTAAGAGATTTGAACATTCTTGGAACTGGATGAGATGTTTTAAACTGCTGCTGCCCTTTTGCTAAACAGATTCACGCTCAAATCAAAGCTTATTAACCTAAATTTTCTATATTTTTGTATGGGAGTAATTTAATGAAATCTAGCTTATATTTTTGACGACTATAATTTTGAAGATTGCAAATCGCACAACAAAAACCATTTTGGGCGTGACAACGCAAAAATTCACAATACCCCAAAAAATTGTCTAGAATCAAGCAGAAAACACAAGTACATACATACATGTAATAATTATTATATTATCATTGAGAAAAAATATGGTCTTTCTCCGTTTCGGCCTGGTTCCGTATTTACACCAAACCAACATTTCACCAGGATTTTTTTCATTGCATTTTGCCATGCATATTATGGTGCATGGTGCACAAAAGAAAAGAGAGCGGGATATGATATGGTTGCGTAATATTATTTTCATATTTTCTAATTACAGGAAATAAAGAATTTTGTTCGCGAAAGAACGACGTTATAGAGGAAATTTTTAAAATCATTTAATTGTCAGGCGAGAAATATTATTAATCGTTCTGTAAACATTTGTATTTTTACTGTCTAGCCATTAGCAATAATAATTTTTGGATGCTAGGAAGACAATTTATGCAAAATCCAAATGGTTGTACGATTGTTTGTATTCCGTTTTTAAACACTCTAGCACTGAAATTTGCATGTAGTTCAGTTCAGTTGCCATAAAAGAGAAACACAAACACACAAAAGTTTCATGTATTTTTTTTCATTTGAGTAAATTATGAACCAGTTTAGAAGGGTGTGTAAAGGTTCAATTATAGATTGAATGAGAACATAAATGTATTTATTTGTAGATTTTGTACATGTAATTTAATATATCATTGTTACAAATCGTGCAAAAGTCCGTTAATCTTGAGTCCTTGTCTCAGGTCAGCAAGATTTCCAACAATAGTTTAAATCCTCTGCAATACGCAGAACACAAACATTCTCACGCAACTTGAGTATTACCGTATCCATTTTGCAAACTGTTCAGATATTATTGTGAGAAAACTGAAAAAATATGTTTCGAGACTTCGTGACATTTTTGGGCGAGCCTTCTGTCGTAATCTTTGGCACCTACTGAGTGTGCTCCCCTGTGAAACTTGAGCTCGAGCATTAACTTCAGAATATATGTTCAAAAATATGTACGTACTTCCTACAAGCTCAGTAATATGTGTATATATGGCTATTCCGTTTTTTTTTTTAAATAAATAATTCTTCTGTTAAAAAGTCTCGTTGGTTTCAGTAGCCAAACCAAAATTCACAGAAAAGCAATAAAAAGTATTTTAATAGCCAATAAGAAAACTACTTAAAATCACTTTTTACAAGCATTTCATAGTACTCACACATCAAAATTCATCATCTCATAAGCTACGACTCGACTACTGAGGCAAGTAGTACCACACACACACACACAATGAATAAGAAGCAAAAGCCTTGTTTAATTTTATTTGATGTATTTTGGCATTTCCTCTCTCTCCCCCACATCTTTCACGTCGATTTTACACTCATTTCTTGAGTGGGGAGTGGGGATATAGAGATAGAATTAAAACGACACTTAAAATCGTAAACATGACGAAAAATACCCACGATTCAACAATGAAACAAGAATTGAATTGTGTTGGCATGCAGCTACTGTTCAAGTTTACCCATTTGTTGTGTGCCATTGTTATATGATTAAGCATTTGTATTGTAAATACAATATGTCGACTTTATAGCACACACTTTAAAACCTGAACGATTATTATTCGTAGGTAATCATTATTGTCATCATCACTTTTGTAAATGATGTGTTTGGTGAGTGTGTGAGCTTGTGAGTTTAAGATGAAATGTGACGTAAAAGAAGTTTTAAAGATTTTTCTTTTTATGTATGTAAAAAACAGGTACACACAGTAGCAACTTTTCTAGCACCATTAGACCATTATGAAGATGTGATTGTGGGAAATAAAGTGTCGTGGTAGAAAAAAATAGATACAAAATGTTCGGGTTCAATTTGGATTTCTAGTATTGGCAGCAACTTTTTACTTGCTCATCGTCGTCACCAGCACTTCATTTTCATACATGAGATTAGCTTGCAAAAAACCGTAAAATCGTTGCATTTTTTTGTACACAAAAAAAGATTTTAAAAAATCTTTTCGTTTTGGCCCCTAAAACCCAGAAGAAATGTTTTAAAGCCAATAAAAAAGCGTAACATAACATGAAGTCATTTTTTTAATCTTTTGCCAAAATCATTGCCTTAGTCAACAGAAATGTGTAACATTGCCCATTTTTTTATTTGCATAAACCCGCATTGAAACACTTTTAATTGTTGAAGCACACACGTCGTTTTTATTTCCTTTTGAAAAAACGTGTTTTACTTTTTAGTCATGCATGCACACACACACACATTGCGTTGCACTAAATTAACCTAGTAAATCCTTTACCGCTTCCTCTCTCATTCGACATGATATATATATTTTTTGTTCTTGTTCATCAATAGCCAACACAAAAAAACCCATGTCAGAATAATGATAAAAACACCAACACCACAAGCGACAATGTATGTATATATATTACATACCCCAACAGAAAAATAAATAAATAAACAAGCAGAATTTAACCATAAAGCCAAACCTATCAACACAAAAGACAAGTTTTAAAATGTACAGCCAAAAGCTGTAAAAAAAGTATATATAAATATTTTGAAAAAAAGTTGCATGTTGCATTGTTGTTCAAAATCTACCCTGGGGCAGAAATGCATTGCAATTTTTAAATGTATGTGAATAAATACATTTTCAAATACACCAATGTGTGTATGTGATACTAATTCGCTTTTTATTGGTAGTGTCATGATTATAATGTGAACATACTTTATATGCCTATGAATACATGTACAAAACATAATAAAAATACTAGGCGCTTTTAGTATTGTATTGAAAAGTAGTCCTTGGATTTATTTTATTACCCACACACACCACACACACACATACTCAGAAACAGAAGAGTAAAAAAAGGAAGTGTAAGCAAAGCAGGCATACTTTTGACTTGTCTCGAGAGAGTCAATTTTTAAACTCGTTAAAGTATCACACACACACGACAAGGAAAAAAACAATATTATCCTTTTGTATTGCACATATATTGCAACAAGCACATTAATAGGTTATTTTCAAAAAATGTGTTACAAGTTACATTACACTCGTTCACTCGTTTTATTATTATATTATTTTTTGTAGTGACGACCGAGAGAGTAGCCTATAAAGCCAGGCTGAGAAAATATTTATATTTTTTTCTGATGATGCGTACATATATTATGTACATATATTCATAAGCATAAGCTTTACAATTGTGCATGCATATATTATCAAGTACACAAGTTTATATGTCTGTATTGTGTAAGTGGCCATTTTTACCACTTTTCTGGGATTTTTTCTATCTTATACCCTACTTGTTGTTACCTGTGATGTTGTAGATTTCTGGGTTCTCTTCTGGCATTGCATTGATGTCTTGTCTTCTTGTGTTTCAAAGTCAAATCTTATATTTTTATTGCCCGAGGAGCTTAAAAGTCGCTTGATGGTACATTTGCTTCACTGTTTGTACCTATATATATTGTAATGTATATAAACATGTAATATCCTCATACCATCGTCGTCCTCAAACCTTCTATTAACTTTTTACACACACATCATTTACACCAAACCATTTTTTTGTAAAGGAAAAGAAGAATGTGTGCGTGAGTGTGTGTAAATTGTGGTAACGTATAACAGGTCCAAAGAAGAAGGAGAATATAGATACACAAGAAGCATATAATATAATATTCTAGTCCCAACCAAAGTGCCTGTTGTCCAAGAGCCTGAAGAGCAGGAAAAAATACAGAGCATCATCATCGTCGTCAGCCTCCTCGGTATCTATGTGTAATAATCTCAACCAGGTAGATAGATAGATGATATACACACAAAATCAGTATTTATCCTTGCTAACATAATATTATCTGTGAGGAGTATTAGCTTTTATATGTTATGTTAAGTCAACTCACAATCAGTTAGGTTCATTGTAGTAGAAGGCGTTCTTATGAAGACATAAGAAATACTAACTACCTGCTTCACTGGTTGTGTATCAGCTCGTGTGTGTTTGTCTCTCTTTGTCCGTCATACTATCATACTAGTTATTACAGTTGCAATAATGGTAGTAGTATTAATAATGATGGTAGTAATGATATAGGTGTATATAGTGTGTGTTGTAAATTCTCTGTTGATTTTCTTCTAGGATCATCGTCATCTTTTCATCTGAGGAAGAAACATAACTATATCGAAATTGTAATCTGCTGCATCTCTGCATCATGGTCGTCATCTGATTATATATTATATTCAATGTTCAAGCCCATATATATATAAATAATCCCATATGCATAGCCTGACTATTTGACTGTGTGTGCGTTAGTTTTGAGTGAGATTACTACTTTGTTACCACGATCCACAGTCCACACACAAGCACAACAGGGGCGGATAGTGACTCTCTGAGGCTGCAACCCTTTTTCCAAGTTTGAAGCTTGTCAGTCCCGTGTTGGTGTTGGTGATGTAAAGAAGGTTTTGTAACAATCTCGGAGAGGGAGATAATAATATTGCTGTCGTCGTTGAGAATACCTGTACAACAGGTGTGTGCGAGTGTATGTGTGTGTGTGTGTGTTGGTGAAAAAGAAACGAGAAGTGGAGGAATTAATATCTATTTTACGGATTGTTATGAGTAGCGGCAGATGAAGAAGACGAAAGGAGGTAACAGTAACAGTGCAGTAGTACATACACAGGTGTTATCATGATGCGGAGATGATGACGAAGAAGACAGGGAATTTTACACCGTCATCCCGAATTTGAATTCTACTGATCATCGTCATTATACGTATATTATAATACATATCACCCAGGTGCATGTAATCAAATCGTAATCAGCATCATTGTCGTCGTCGTCAACCCACACACAACCTTTTTTTTTTAAATAACGTGAATGCAATATTTTAATGTGTGTATAAAAAAGTAAATAGTGTTATGTGAGAATTGTGTCTCTGTTTTGCATGTCTGCATGCATCATGCATGCGTGAGTGAATTGATCCATATATTCAAATTGTTTACGTGCACTTGTTTCTTTATTTGTGCATTTAGCAGCATTTGGATGATCTTTGGCGGATGCTTGAATTGAATCTACTTTGCATAATAATAAATACATTGTAGAGAAGCGTGTGTCTTCTAAAAAAAAGTGGAGTGGAGTTGTGTGGCAGTGACTGGTGACACAGTAAAAATATAATAAGTCAATTTAATTGTGTAATAAAAAGTATTAAATTGTGCTTCAATTCATTTTCATCCAATAAAAAGTCGTAAGCAAAAAGTGCAGTGCGTAGTGTCTGTGGAAGAGGATCGTTCTGCTATATAACCCAACAATAATAAATACAGTGTGGAAGATAAAGAGTAAAAAGCCAAGAAAAGCGACTGAAATATATATATAGTCATAAATATTTTCAATTCAGTGAGTACAGTAAAGTGCGAACAAAAGACATCATCAATATGATGTCAACTGTGCAATTGGGAAAACACCTGTGGCTTTTCTGCTGCTTACTACCCGTTATTTCGGCACAAACTGGGTAATTTTTTTGCATAAAAAGTTTAAAACATTTGAATTTTAATACAAAAAAAGATTTTCAATTTTTTTTCTACATGTCGATTTCATACCTTGAACATAAACATATATCTAGATATTATAGGCAAGCACACATGCATATATGTACATAGGTATAGTCATCAATAATGTTAATAGTGAGCCGGCAGATTTTTTAAAAATTTATGCATCACGACATTCGATTAAGGAATTCCTCACGACGCATATTTGCATAGTTAACAGTTCAATTCCACATTTTAAATGACGTGTGTAGGTACAAT
>JAHZNC010005451.1:0-15297 GCA_027744095.1 Zhuqinia jingwanae | reverse complement strand
TAAGTTAATTAATACTGCACTCATTTATGCTATTTATACGGTTTCACTATACGTTATATACTACTAATCTTTGCTTGTACAATTTATATATATTCTTTACTGATAGCAAATGTAATACACAAGATATGTCGAACAAGATACAATCAATTCTACATACAAGCAAATGCACATATGTATTATGGATTCCTCGTTAAATTTTGTGTGACATTATACAGTAAACCATCCCATGTGTTTTTCTGTATTGGGCTCTAAATTTGTAACACGAATGACTACACTTGCAATCCACCAGAAATAAAAACAAATATAGTTATTCAACGTTAAAAGGTTATAATAATTATTTTTATTGTTGCTGCTGCTGATTGTAGAAGGAAAGGACCATGAACCACTTTAAATAAATATTGCAACCGGATGTTCGTTTTTTTTCTCTTCTTTTTATTGTTGATCAATGAACTGTCAGCACATCTCATCATTTTTAAAATTTACACTTCTAGTCCCCATTAACATTTCTCCTGCAAAATTATTTTATTTTTTTCTCATGTAAACCTTGCTCTTATTTCATTTCGCAATCACAAACAATATATTTACATACCTATATATATATATATATGCATCCTTAGTTTTAGGGAACAACTTGACTTAACAAAGAAGCCGAGTGTATGCATGCATGCATGAAAAGGAATCCAATTTAACTTTGCCGTTGCTTCCAAAACCATCAGTCTAAAAGAAAGATGATAAATTACAACACAACCTGCTCCCTGTCTGCGTGTGATGACAGAAAAAAAAAGCTATTGCAAAATTAAAAGAAAAAAGAACTTGAACTATTGTGTGAGATGATATGGATGAACAATGCTATACATACATACAATATACAACACATAATTATGACTATATTTTTTCCAAACTTATTTCCATTCCAGTAATGGCAAAAAAAACTGCTGTTATATAAGTTTTACGCTGAGTTTGTTATGCTCGAATTTTTTTTTTCATAGACTTATTATTATCATGGCTGAAAAAACGCAACCATATATCAAATAAAAATTGTACAACAAAAATGTGTGTGTGTGAAAAATGTGCAATTTCAAAAGTAAACGGATGGATAAATGAGTACAAGGGAAAAAGGGGTTCAAAGAATTAGCAATAGAATTTTATCTTTCGTTGTTACAAACTCATTGTGTCTACATAAAGCAGTGCAAAGCAGGATGAAATTAGATTTCCTCAACTTCTTTTATTACTCACTGAAAATTTTTTAACAAAAAAGTTGTTCCTTTCTTCAGAGCTTGTATGTGTAGGTATGTACTTTTTTGGTACTTCTACAAACTACCAAGTTGCCTTTCATTCTTCTGAACTTGTTATGTCAGTCTGTAGTCTAACCCAAACAAACAGCCCATAAATATCCACGTACCTACATATGTACATATTATACTACCCCTTTCTTTCCCTTATCATTTTTGTCATCACTGTAGTCATTATATTTATTATTAAAAACATGGAATGCCCATATGTATGAACTAAGCATTAACATAACATATTTAATGCATGTATTACTCAAAATTTAAACTCAAGAAATAAGCCGGTACTTGTCATATTTAAACGTGTTTTATAAAAGTATGGAATCAGCTAGGTACTCTTGCATAATTATGATTGTATATTCAGTCAATGAAACCTAGACCATGGCATGCATCAAATTCTTGTTTTGAATATTATTAAAGTGTTTTGCGTGCGATTTTGATGAATTGATTGACGTCCAAGAAAGATGCGACAAGAGTCTTTATACACTATGCTTTTCAAAATACATCATCGATTTATTTCCCATAATATTCTGCTATTAAATATATGCCCAAACATATGTATAAAATAATGCAAAGCATTGTGAAATAATTTCGCTCAAGTTGCATAAGTTTTATTTGTTTATACAGTACAAATGTGGCCAAAAAGTATATTACTTTTCTTCTCGATGGGGAAGAAAAATCATTTTCAAAAAAAAGTCTTTAAAATTTTTGTATCGGTATGCTGGCGCATGGAATTTATAGAGATCAAAATGATCAAATACAACTCTAACATGATTTGGTGTCACACTTTCCATTAGAGCATTCTTTCTCCCATATCTAATCTATTATACTTATGTACATAGACTCTAAAAATATTTTTTCCCAACTTGCATGTATGTATGTATATGTAGCTGACTTGCTGGATTTAAAATATTAGCCGTGTAAGAAATTATTATCTTTTCTTTACCGTGAAGAAAACCATTTTGAAATTTTTTAAAGTGTGTACACGACATAATACACAACACAATATACTTCAGTAGTAGTATGTAGTTAATGCTGCATATTTTTTGTATGCAGTATATTAATAGCCTGCCTGAAATTAATTATAATATAAAATCTAATGTTGGGCTGTTGTAAAACCCACACACGCACAGCTATCATGTCAATACAGGATCATAATATTCATAATGAAACTTTTCAATACACAACACTTACGTACCTACATGCTGCCAAAAAAAAACTAAAAGTGTTGTAGGACAAACTAAGGAATCCCCACTGTAATTTAAGATTACACGAAAAATGCTGGTTACAACAAAATAATTAGAACCAGGCATTTAAAATACATGTATTTTGATTACAATAAGATAAGAGGATGATTTAAATTGTATGAGAAGTTAAAATAAATGAAGAAGTATAAATGAGTGTTGTTTTGGGTGTCGTTCATATTTTATTTTAGTAAAATAACATCCAAATGGCAAAAATATATATTTACCCAATGGATTCGCATTATCAATTTGTGGGTAAGTTTGTATTATCACAAATATATTTACGTTTGGCCAGGTACGAAATTCCCTGTTACAATAAGTGTTTCTACTTTGTTTTGCACTTACTAAGATGACCTAGAATCCTTTTTTAAACAATATATATTACAATTGCCAATGTATGCATAAATGTGCGCCACACATTATCAAACGTAGTTTTGATGGAAAATACGTATACATACATATATTTACACACATTAGTATTATTAGTAGCATTTGACTTGTCAGTGCAGTAGCATCGCCATATAACTTTACAACTTTCATGCATGTGGTATATAGTGTTAATTGTTAATCGGATGAAAAAATTTATAGTTGGCAACAAGTAAAATCCAAAATAAAAAATTTCTTTCAGCCAGCTTGGAACATAGACGTTCAAGATTATGTTTATATTTAGGTACGTCTAGCAGAGATCCTTCCCTCAACAATAGATCTCTGTCAGTTGATGATATTGCAAATCTGGGGTTGCTTATATATGCTGTAGGTATTAATACCAAATGACACAATTCATATAATAATATTGTGTAGCTGAAACACAATGTATCGCAAGACAAAGTTGTTATTTACACAACACGTAAACATTTATGGAAGAGTCATGTAACAGCAAAATGATTCATGGATTCGCCAAAAATATCTATTATTACTATTACTGTTATTATATTTCATACTGACAAAGTTTCAATCTTATCTCCTCACCGAGCAACTATGTAGTACACTTATCAATAGTTCCGAACTATGCCGACTCGAATATAATGTTTACATGTGTGTACTCTGATACATCTCTGCTTTTGTCACAACGATCTCCGGAACTGCTGCGAGTAATTACTAACTATTGCATACAATACACCATACGGATAAAATGAATAAAAGTAAACTACGACATACAGTTTCCTCCTGTTCAAGAGCGGATATTCTCTTCCCGCAATCGAATGAACTGTAATGAACTGAATAATAAAATATATAACGTAGTTCATCGAAGACAATGCCAAATAATAAAACTGAAGTGGAGACGAAGACACAGCCACCAGCTCAATGATATGGTTTTTGTGTTGAACGTCTCCCGTTTTTTCTTAATAGAAATCCTCCTGCCAGGAGGAGAGGAGTACCAAGAAAAGAAGGATGCGAGTGGAATGAGAAAGACGGGAATCATTGGAAAGGACACAAGTATAATACAAACACGCAGCAGTACAGGAGATCCCATTACAAAATACTTACAAATCTTAACTTGGCACACTGCACAGTTTTTATGTCACTTCGTCAAACATTACATAAAGTATAATGGTTTAATGAAAGGAAGCATATAAAGATATCGTGCATAATGGAATGGAATTAAAGAAATACTTTCATATTTATTGAGCTGGTAAACCAGAAAGAAACAAAGGATTGTTATTAAAATGTGACAATCATCTGGAACATATGTATTTTGGACAAAGTGAAACGTAGAAAAGTAAGCCGCTAATGAGTGACGCGATATACGTAGGTATACATGGAGTAAAAGAAAAATCGCCAACTATTATTATTACTACTATTACTACAAATTTACAGAGATGTGCTTTTTTCATACGTTGATGTTTTTTTTAAATATAACAATAATAATAATAAAATGTACCTTCCTTACACCATTTTTTCCTATGTCAATAAATTCAAATGTAATAATAACAAAACGCAAAACTAATAGCTCCAAACCTAATAAAATTCACTTTCACCAAATTCCAACAAAAATAGCACAGAATTGCACCACAATTAGAGTTGATCTCACTCAAACGACCAGAAATTAGATCAACTTCCTCTCAGTAAGTGCATACCAGCTTGAAAAGATAATGGTTAAGTAATAAAAAGCAATGTACTTAAGACAATGGTGTAACGACAGATTAATTTATGCCTACTCATGACTGCTTTTTTGTCTTCTCTCTAATTTTACACCAATAATGGCGTGATATGAAGCATACGAAAATATAATTAATGAACGAATTACTAATCACTACATTGTGACGTTTCATTTAACTATATAAATCCTAGGCAAAAATATTGTGCTAAAAGCTCTGTGTTTATTGAACCACATAGTACTTATGTATATTGATGGAAGGCTATTCCAGTGTGCTACACATACACATACACACATATAAAAAATACATTCTTTTGGCCAAATAAAGCTTTACCCACTACTACTTTAAAATGTTTTGTAAGTGTAAAACCGTATGCCAGACAATCATTAATTTCACAGCAGTAGCAAGCAAGGTAGCAGCCAAGTATGTAAATGTTTTCCTCCTTAGATCGTCACAATCCTCTTAAACAATAGTTTAATAAAAATTCACAGACGACAAACTCGCATAAAATTTTGAGTTTGTTACCATCAAATCCAGCATACATCTGCATAAATACACTCATCAAACGAAAATAAAATTATTTTGTTGAAACTTATTAAACATTAAGGCAAAGTCGTTTCCACCACTCATCCAAACTGCATAATATATTTTTTAGACTCCACACATCTTGTACACACGTTTGTTCAGTGATGATTTTTTTGTTACATCGTCTAACATTATGGATTGTTGTTGTAAATACACATATGCTTGATATTTCATCTAAAGAATCAAGCCGCTAGAAACACAGTCATTCAACGTACGTACATAGGAGAAAAAAAACAAATATTCTTGCATGATAATAAAACATGAACATTATTATTATTAATGTACGTTTTTGTAAGGGAAGGGGATGCAGACAAGCCAGGATACATCGCATACAAACACTCACACACACACTCGCAAAAAGAAAAGGATGATGAATCACGATTCTCCCTGCACACACAATTTGGAATTTTCTTTCCAACAAGCAGCGCAACAGCAGAATAGTAGAAAGATTTACACACGAAGAAATTATGCATGCAAAATTGAAACTGTATGTACTTCTCTAGCAGCAGAAGCCTTGTGTGCGCAGTATATATACCAGTAGAGTAGTACGGCATCACAAACAACACACGCACCCTTTCTTTACACAGTGTATCCATTGAAATACATGTACATATTTATATCGAGTAAAAAAAAAGCAACACGTATGCCACTAATACGTCTTCCTGTCACGGTTATTCTTTGTGATGACACGAGAAAGGTTAAATATAAAATAATACATACATAATCATCACCATACGCTATAAAACGTTCGAAACATTGATGCAATATGAGTACGTTCCTCTTTAATAAATATTGTATATTTATATTTGTATATATATGACTTTTTTTTAAACGCTCACATGAAGCTAATCAAAATATTTCAAACCAGATTATTATGAGATGGGATAACGGAAATGTGTGTATATAGGCTTTTGTGTCTGTAATAATCTCTTGGAAGACAAAACCATGATACAGTTCGCATATAAAAATGTGTCTATCAACTATGCATGATCTTTTAAAGGAGGAGTAACAAAAAGGATTTTTTCTTCAATCCAGCCATACACTCACTCCTCACTCGTTTTAAACTCGATTTTTATAGCTCTGGGTGGCTTATTGGTGAAACAAAACTACATCGTACATCTGCAACGCGGAGGCGACACATTAATTTATCGTTCCTTGCTCTTGCCTCGTGTATGTAAGTGTCTATATGATGTGCATTTTTACATCACAGCATATTATTATACTTGGTGGTATGAATGAGCAGCATTTTACTGATTCCGGACGAGAGCCAATAATGAAACACACAAAAATGATATACCTACATACACGAAATGACAACTCATTCCATAAGAAAGAGTTTTTTTTAATGGAACGTCAACATTATCATAGTACAGGAAAATTGAATTAACAGAGTCATAAATGCTTAATATACTTCTTTTTTTAATCCTTCCTTCCTGGCATCACGGTTTGCTGCAAACTCTTTTGTAGGTTGTTAAATCAATTCCTACCATGCATATAAAAAGTGCTACTCATTAAACTAGAAGTAATAAAACAAATTAATTTTGCACTTCTCTGTCCGTAGAAGAACAGGCGTAGTAGAATTACATATGATTTTAAAAACATACAAAATGCGTAGTTAAAAAATACGTTATATATACTACCAACGATCATGATCTTAATTTTAACGATAAAATTACTTCCTGCTAATTCCTGACTATTAAAAAAATAGCAGCGCACATAAGTCACATGTAGTGCCAATCGTCAGAGTGCAGTGCTACGACAGTTTATGCATGAAGAAAATGATCTTTAGGAAGATGCAGAGAATTCCAGGGATATATTCTACTTCATTTATTCATTGTAATCATTTTTGTATGTAAAGAAAACTATGTTTACTCGATTCCCCACAACAATACTGTGAACAAACAAATTTAATCTGTGTACATATTTAATAAAATCTTTTGAATTTTTCGTGTATATTATTATTATTACCAAAGTACAACATCGATTCCCCACAACAATACTGTGAACAAACAAATTTAATCTGTGTACATATTTAATAAAATCTTTTGAATTTTTCGTGTATATTATTATTATTACCAAAGTGCAACACTACTGTTAGCAGTACTTTTACTCCTGGAACTTTCAACAAAATACGTCACCTACCGTCATCGGTTCCAAAGCCATGCTAACAAAGATATACATAGATCAATAGATCTTTATATAACTAACAGTCAGTCTATTTCATCGATATCATTCTATTCATTCGATTCTACATATATGTATACTACAAATTACTCAAATGCACTATATATCTGTATTTTCCAACAAAAAAAAACACCAACAAATACGTAAACCTGTGTAAAATAGTATTGTAAATAAACACAAATAATAAATAAACACCATACCGTTAATATCCTATAAAGATTTCGCATGTAGTATGACTCTATGAATATGTACCCATAAGAGGCATTAAGGAATCACACTAACAAAATAAACAACAATTTGGCAGATAGAAATAATTTATCATTAAAGAAGTGTCCACGATGAGTTTGCGTTGTGTCGCCCAACTAAAAATAATTGTGTGCACCAACCAACACACTCACTCTGAAAGAAATATTGTCATAAAGCTATGGGATTGTAGTACTACTACGGAAAGGACAATGCATCGATAAATGGCGACCTGGATTTATATCACTGACATGCCAAGATAGATTATGAATCCTCCGTAACACACAATGAACGAAGCCCCAATCTTACAGTCGACTGACTTATAATTAAATTAGGGAATTTTCACCTCTATCACAGCCCATCAAATTTGTTCCATGATCAACGGAATGCAATTTACTAGTCCTCTTTTCCTTTTCTCTTTCGTGTAGAGATACAAAGATAGACACGTAATAGCAAAGTAACGTGAGTTTTTCTGGAGCTGTGTGATGGTTGCTTCTTTCTTGTTAGCGTGCTGCTGATGGAAGGAGTACAGGAGAATACCGGGTAAAGATCGATCGGGACTTTGACGTGACGTACAAGCAAGAAAGGAGGATGTAAGTCTTCCGCTTTCTTTCCATCCTTCTTTTTTTCCCTTCTCCATTTTTATGGTTAGATCTCGTACACTACTATCCCTTTGACATTATAATATACAATACATTGCTGGAATACAACGCATTCCGTCATATGAACCTACCATTAAACTCGTCTTACTTGTAGTTCCGTTAGAAGAAGAGCCACTACTATTATTACAAATGTACTAGCTACTAGCTAGGGTTAATGTTTCACTTAACGTACTACAGAAGAAAAAAAAATTAAAATTCTTTGTACAAACCATCATGTTTTTTCCGTTCTCTTAGACTACATAGAATTCGCCACTAGCGCTACTTAAAAAACACTAGTCATACGCCTTCTTCGTCATATACATATACATACATACTATTACTATACTCTATACACATGCTGAAACTGCTTTAATGTGTAAGAGTAAAACTACTACAATTGTGGTATGGGAAGCTTCTTTATTGTTCTTAAACTTCAACTATTTTTCCTTCTTTCTCAAACTCAAATTGTTTAAGTAAAAGTGGTCAGACAACACTACGCAAAAATACAAACTGCCTATTTATGGAATGGAAGTATAGCCAGATGGATAGCTGCGAAGAGGGAAAGGAAAAAGAAAGTTGAAAACTTTGACGAAACAAAGAAGATTGTTGCTTCATGCTTGAAGCATAGGATAGGAATATGGACATAATACGTATACATACATACATACATATGTGCATATAATACGCATACATATATAATAGGTATAGTACTCCTTGTTACATACCACGAATATGCCATAGTATTATAGTGTATCTACCAAAACGGGAACGGGATTCCCAGCAGCGTTATATTTCTTGGATTGATTCACTTTCTCCATATAGAAAGAGACTGCGTCTTAAATCCATATGGTAACCTCTTGCTATATTGGAGACAACCCCCCAAAAAAACTCAAGATGCAGTAGTAGGACATATAGTTTTAAAAAGTTCCGTAATAGTCTACAGCGTCTGTTTTATGTCCTGATATAGAGTTTTCTGGTATTAGACCAACTGACGAGACATCCAACAACTTATATATATATATATATATATATATATATACGTAATACGTAATGTTCCTTACAACTCTGACTGACTACTGACAGTTCTAGAACGGACAACGTCTTACTCGTTTTAACATCTTACTTTGTGGCAAAGTAAGTAAAGCACGTGAAACACAGCCAGAGAAAAGAGCTCTAAGCGAGCTAACACTTATCTCTTGACATTGGAAAATGATAATAATGTCTTCACCATTCGCCATCCTGATGATGATAACGTTAGTACAAAACTCATATGCCTGCCTGCAGAGGAGGCCTTTAAAGAAAGACTGTTATTATGACTGCACACTACTTTCTTTAGAGACATGATTTCTCCATATAGTTGATAGCATGAAGAAACTTTCAGAGTTGTGCTACGAAAAAATACATATTTTTTCTTTTTCTTGTAGTACGTTACAATTATTAAAACTATTTTGTATGGCGGGACTTGGTGGTTCATCTCTTTATATAGTCAACTTGCATCCAGCCACTCCAGTTCTTACAGCTTCACCACTACTCTTACTCTTACTCTTCATACTGTATAATATGGTGACAGTCACACAACACGACAAAGTGGTACGTACGTGAAACTTTTAACTAACGACAAATGACAAGAGAATATACATGGGCGAAAAATGTATACTAACTAAATGTAATAACGCAAACTTCAGTCGAGTTGCTGAATGAGTGAGTAGTTCGTAAAACAACCCAAATTTCGTTTAAGTCTGCCATACACCCTTACACGTGCAATGCAACTACTGGCTCCGTGTTACATTCAAATATGCATCCAACTGTAATTGTCTCCTCTAATCTACTATCAATACTATAATGAATAGATAAAAATGGGAAAAAAGTCATTGCTAACTTTTCTTTCCACGAACAATGTCGTCGGCTAGTATAATTTTCAAAAGATCCAGTATTTGAGTATGCAATTTTTAAGCATCCCATACTTCACCAAACCGTGAAAAATTATATTTTATTCGAAATTATTGCTATGCCATACCTAATTGCTATTGTATGACACAGGATTAAGTACGCAACCAAAAGCGTTTGCTATTAACATTTTGCAAATTTGCAACAAATTGACTTTGTCACTGACAAATGATCACCTATCGCACTGTCCGTCAAAAATATATTCGCTTCATGTTGCTGAAAGATTTTAAAAGAGCTAAGATGGTGTTACAAGTACAAGGGATCGTTACCCGATTTTTATAATGACGTTCAAATTGTTTGTTTAATAAATTCCAAAAAAATCTTGAGAGTAAATATATAACCAGAAAATATGCATTTGATCAGACTTTCAACTTTAATGGCATTTACCATGAAGAAAAATTTGGGCAGTTAAATGTTTGTGAGCGTAATATTTTCAAATGGAAAATTGGAAAATAATATAAAATAATTAAGTAACAAGGAAAAACTGCTACACTACACACAAACAATATATACCTAAATAATTAATGTCATGAAATGAATGACATTTGCGTAACTTAAATTGATTCTATTTTGTGTTGGCAAAGGGTAAAAAGTATAAGTTTTCTGTACTTACGACCTGAATTTTACTACATGACGTTTCGTCCCAATATTTTTTCTGGACATTAAATATGTACAAGTAGCTCACATAAGACTTTATGATTGAATGTCATATTATATGCATACATTGCAAAAACACATTTGGGAACATTCGACATTTGGGTTTGTTTTGATTTTAAGTAATAAACTAACAATAATTCACCAAGGTCAATCTATATTCACACTGCCGTCTTGATGATAGTTCTTCACTTTGTAAAATATAAAAGTTGATTCACTTATACTGCGCAGTCACTTGCAAATTATTTAATTTATTTAAACAACCCCCGATCAATACATGTTTTCAGTTCGAATATTTACTAATAATTTGGCTTTTCAAAATTGGAAATTTATTTCTCGACACGTGATAATTACTTTAGCGGTAAGAATTTATGAACCAACTAAATTTAAGGACACTTTGTAATTGCTACAATCGCAAACTTTTGTAAACACAGAAACTGTACCTTTCACTAACACGATTCATAGTAGCCAGTTTCTAAATTTCATTAATAATTAATTAAAACTTTCACTTACCCAATCCATACAGAGACATAATAGATACTCCTGTTTTCGGTAATTCAGAATAGGTTTAACGAGGGTGTTTAACTAATATGATCAAGATCCAATTAATTTTTATTAACGCTCACTGAATTCGTATAGTACATAAATTCACAACTACCATAATTTTGAAATACAAAGAACCTAAGCGCGGTATTCTATTCTTGCTTAAATAATATATATGTTATAATAATCAAACTGGAAATGAATTTATAGTCACAAGCTATGATGATGACAGTGGTTTAACTAGTAGTTTCATAAATATATTAATTTCTTAACTTTTACATGAAATTTATTTCTCGTTTCAAATATTAACTGCACTCTTGTTACGATTAGCCTAAACAAATTTATTACTGAAACTCTTATTAGCTTAGCTCTTATTACCGGAAGATGTGATGTGATGTGGTAACAAATTAAGTTATCATAATGTATACATTATTATTTATAATACTAATATTTACTATAAAATTAATTACCTACGTAAATGAGCACAACCCTGGAATTACAAAAACACAAAAAAATGCACTTCAAAAGTTACTACGTAATTCAGACAGATTACACTAATTATATGTGCACGGCTTAAACTCAAATATATTTATATTATTATGATGGATAAGAAGGGAAAAGAAAAAAGTGAAAATAAATTTGCAACCCTTTCTATTTAAAAAAACGGTAAGAAACCTTTTTTTAGCTTAAAAAAAAATCTTGCAGGATGGTGATGTACTTAGCGTAAGTAAATAAATAAAAGCTCTGTGTGTGTATATGTATTCTTCTGATTGGATTTTTTGATACACTTTTTTTAATATATTTTGGTGCTTTGAGTCAAAAGAAGAAGAGTAACAAAAATGCAATCACTTAAAGAAAGAAGTAGTGTATATTTGTTGTTGATGGTGAAGTGAGTGAATGAAATACCCAATCCAACCAAACATTCATGCACATACACCACAGATGTAACAGTTGAGAAAACAAATGTATGTGCAGAGTATGTAGTGGTGGTAGTAGTAGTAGTAGTAGTAATTTGGATCTGTGCTGTGTAATATTTACTCCGGAAAGGATTCGAAAGTCGGCGCGTTTCAGTGGGTCTACTTTGTCAATGCTTTGCTCATGTATATGGGCAGACTCAGTAAACTCACGTAAGAAAACTGACAGCAAGAGAGAAGTAGCGAACAGCAGAGTAGCAGCAGTCGGTCTTGTGCTGTTGTAGAGAAGGCAAGTAAAGAGCAAAGCAACAGCTATGTATGCATTCATATATTGGTATGCTCCAAAAAATACCAAAAAAAACTCGGCTTCCTTCTAAAATACAGCTTTTTGGGAAAACTTTACAGCAGCAGCAAAAATTCGCTTTCTGTCTGTCTGCTTATTGGTGCTCTGCTGTTGTGACGAAGAAAAGAAAAGAAAAATGCTTGCTTCCATGCATGCATTTTATGTAGACATGTTTTCCCTTTTCTTCTACAAGCGAAACGTTAGTAGAAAAAAAAGTGTGGGCTTTCTTTTTCATTTTGTCAAAATATTAGACTCGAATGAAAATAAAAGTTTCTTTGGAATTTTCTGCTTTCTGCGCTTGAATGAAAATCAATGCTTTGATGAAGAAACTGTGCATTTTTTAAGCTGTTTAAAAAAAAATTAATTTTGATATTTTCCTTTCTTATTTTGACAAGTTTGATGATGATGATGTTGATTACTGACATGCTTGGTAAATGTTTTACTCAAGACATTCTGAGACTGAAAAGTTTCCACGAATGAAGAAGAAAACTGTTCACTTTATAAACAAATAATAATATCATATTGTCACCTTGAATTTTGTTTGAAAGGTGATGTAGTGTGTACGGCGACTGTTGCATTAATTTTACAAAATGAATCATTTTTTAAAGCTAATTATGGGAAGAAATTTTTCGACGAAAAAAATTGTTTGACAGGGTGGTTGTTTTGTGATTTTTTGGATGGTTTACCTCGGTTTTACGGAATATTATGGGTTAATCATTGGACTTGACTTACCCCAGGGAAGGATCACTACGCAATGACGACAGGTTGGGTGAAGGTATAAGAAGTTGAGTTTGGTTTAATCTTTCCTTGGAAAAGGTGACTACAGCAAAGTTATCAATGGACGAGGAGAAAGTTTCTTTTAAAATGACTGCTAGTTTTGTTTTGTCCAGTCGGAACTGGGTTTCAATCAATGAAACAAAAGTCGTAATCTTTGAAAGTAGAAAAGCACTATACTTTTGCTGATGAGAACAACAAAGAAGTGTTGCTGAAACAGTGTTTTATATTTAACTTGGAACACACAAAAGTACCCGAAATATTCGGTTTTGAGGGTATTATTATATATTTGAGTATAACTTTTTAGCAGATTATGTTATATCGAAATGTCAAAATATTATGAAGAAATATCATACGTTTATGTAACATTTAACAATCACTAAAACAAGTTGATTTGTAATCTTGCTGCTTTTTCAGAGATTTTGATTGTACTCGTAAGTCATGCGATATATATGTTTTGCTGATAATTTTGTTGCTTTATGACAGAACGTGTTTGTATCCCTTATTTCTTTCCTTTCTGTTTTTTCTCTATTCAGAGGAAAAGGGATATTATTGGTAATATTTTACGAGTGTGGATATACGGTGGAAACGGAATAAACAAGAATATTACAGCCGGATGGTGTTTGGTGGTATTATGACTTGACTATAATTCTGTTAGTGATGATGAGATGATCAAGATATTTTTCTCTCTCTTTTCGCTCTTCTTCTTCTTCACTTATCCGGAGATGGTGATGGTCAACAACAACGCTTTCCTGTAGTACAAATTATGTTATTACAGTGGTGATGGTGTAATATACGGAATCAGCAGTTGACTATGGACTTGGTAATCTTTGGTTTGGTCTGGTAACAGTTGTTGAAGTAGTGTGTATAATGGTGTAGCAAAGAGCAGTTGTTGCTGGTAAACAGTATAGTACAGTATATTATACAGGGGACAAGCGGTGTGATTGTGTACAAATTGTGAATGAGAGAAAAAGGGGTAGAGAGAAAAAACTGGGAAAGACAACTGAGAAAAGCTCCTTTCTCTTTAGACGCCAACTCAGGACTAAAAAGTCAAGCTTTCAGGTTTCACTAAACAGTGGAGAGGCTCATGGAGGGGCGGGATTCGCATGGAACAAGTACTAGAGCTAACCTACTACGTATATACATACGGGAAGCTCCAACTCCGTAGTTGTTGTATTGTCCCGAATCTCTAAACATGTAGCAAGCAGCAGCAGCAGCAGATCAAAGTAGTGTATGAATTCTGCTCATTTTTCGGACATAATGTTCTCTTTCTTACTCCTGCTCACTGTCAATGCTCAAGCTAAAACGCGCTGCTGCCTGTTCTTCGTTCTCAAGAGATGAGTCGCAATGCAAAAGCTCTCATATCACCAAAAACAACATGAACAAAAAGAGTAGAGCAAGTTACCCTTTTCCATTTTTCTGAAGAAAAAACGTCTTTTTTTTCGTTTTTGCCGTGCTGTTGTTAAACTCTCAATCCCAAGACTCACAGTCTGTGTATTTCATTCTTTCTGATAGTCTTCTCTCTCTCTCTCTCTTTCTCTATTTCCAAACAAAAACTGTTCCTGTTCATAAGTTTTCATATTTATTGCTTTTTTTGATAATGTCTTATAATAAGCACATGAAGTGAAGACATAGCAAAAAGAAGGAAAGCATCCAGGTAAAAAAATGCAAGTAACAAACAGAATAGTAATGGTATGCTATACCCACACATGCAATATTTCTACGAATGTGTGAGGGAGAAAATGGCTTGCAGATTGAAAGTTGTAGAGAAAAGACTTCTGTTTCCGAAATTGCAAAATTTACACGTATTGGAGATGGTAGGCGGAGATACGAGGTA
>JAHZNC010005450.1:0-12402 GCA_027744095.1 Zhuqinia jingwanae | reverse complement strand
TTTTTTTATTCCTTCAAATTCCCGTGCTAACCCCCAATTTGTTTTTTACACCCGTAAAATATGCCTGTGCATTTTCTGGGTGGCAGCTCTACAAGAATTGAAGAGTCAGCTTATAAGAAATGATCCCAGTTATCATGTTTGCAATAATCATAATAATAACAGTACAAAAAAATGAAAAATGTTTATACTTTATGCGTATGGTCGAATATTACTATTCTTGTTTATAAAAAAGTGCAGCTACAGCACTTGTACACATGAATACCTACTACATACACATATATAAGGAAAAAACCCTCAAATTTCGACTTCAGACATCAGCGCGTGAGAAGCTTCCATTTATTATTTTTTACATATAACAGCCTATTAACGTCAGCCTTCTAACGCTTTTCTTAAGTAGGAAGAATAGAAATTAAGAGAAATTTTCTTACAACTCAAAAGAAAACACTGATAGCTGAGCATTTGCTACTGTACAGTACAGTATACCTACCTGCATAGGTATATCCGAATGAGTATTGTGGTGCAACCGACAAGCAAAAGCAGCAGCCGCCGTGATGGTGGCAATGAAAAGCAGTCTCATTTTTCTCATTTCTTTCTTTCTTTCTCTCTCTCCTGCATTCGTCTTTCTTCCTTTTTATTATTATTATTATATCTTATTATAGGGGCACATATGCTCATAAACTATGTACCATATACATGTATACCTACATGTATTTCATTTTCCCACATGAAATGCACATACATATTATATGCCTATATAACAGTGTTGATATAAATATTATACATGGGTTATTGTGGAATTCATGCCGTAATAAAATAATTGTAGTTTATGAGCATGTATGCATTACAGTTTATTACGATGCGTAAATATTGTATTATGTGTCTTATGAGAAACATGTATAAAAGATCTCTCACCATATTACTACTAGCAGCACCATCAAAAGTAAAATAAGTACAAGTTATACATGTATGCATGCATAAAAGCGTTTTTTTGGTGTGGTTATTGTATAAAATGCTGCTTAGAGTGGTGGTGGTGGTTGTGTCTGTTCCAAGAGCACCGTCTAGTCGTAGGTACATTGAAACAAAGCATAAGACAAAAAAAACTAAGTATGGATGTAATAGCTCGCAAAGCTTTTGCCACTTTCCTTCTTTTCCTTTTTCTCCATTTTCTTCACACAAGGCCGCGTAGGTAGTTTTAATGTAATATGTATGTATGTGCTGATTGTGCTGCCGTTTTCTGTTGTTGCGTTTAAAATTCCTATTACTCATCTGAAGTCTTAAGAGCTCTAATTCACAAAAGCGTATATATTTCATCATAATAACTTTAAAAAAAATATATATATGTATATTTCCATACATAATACACACAGAGCATCTTCGTATATAAAAAAAAACTACAAGAGCGGCCAATTTTGTGCTACTGCTTCTTTGTGGCACTTGCCATTTTACTTTTTGTAATCATCCGTACAAGTTGCACTTATAGTGTAGGCATTATAATAGGCAGTGCTACACTAAAATACTAGTAAAATTCTAGGTTTTATATATCGACCACCATACCATTCACCATCACCACCGCCGCCGCCGCCGCACCACCACCACCACTAAAATACATTTAGCTGTTGTTTTAGCACTGTGTTTAGCGGTGGTCCTTATTTAGTTCTCCTCCTCCTCCTCCTCTTCCAGAAGTACTAATGTGAAAACAAGAAAATTTATTACACAAGGTTTTTGCAGCCCTCTCTCCTGTAAAACGTATGTGTGTTTGTGTGCAGAGAGAAATGAGAGTGCCATTTTGGATACTTTTTGTGGCCGCTGCTGATGCTGCTAATACTATATGCATATATTAGACTCTCATTTTTTAGCCTTTTAAAATATCTGTTTATATTTTATATTTTGCCACTTTAACTACTCTTAATTTACAAAAGACCAAAATTTATACCTTAAAACTGGCAGAGGATGGATGAGAGGAGGAAAGCGCGCCTACACTTTGTTTCGCACACACACACGTATACCCATAAACAGTTTTAATAGCTTGCATACATATATATAATTTATATATATACATGATATACTAATATAAATATGACGACATAATTTAGAGAGCAGTAAAGTACCTTTCACTTTTCCTTTTTGGCATGCTACCGCATTTCCTTATAAAATCCAAGTCCAAGTAGCAGCAGTAATGTTATAAGTACTTCCTTTCTTTGCTTGGTTGGCTTCCTCATTGCAGTGTTAGATTGGCCGTTTAGCGGCATAAAAGCGTTAAAAAAAAGAAATCCACTTGGACTTTTCTTCCTCTAATTTGTAAGTCGTATTTCTTCAGGTGAAATAATATAACAAAAATTTGTATATACATATGTGTATATCACATATACTTATGCATTTCTAACCCAAATTTAATGTGCATACACACTCATATTTAAAAAAAATTTGTTTCTTCAAGTAGCAGTATTTTTGCTCTCATTTAAATTTGTTAAATAAAATGTTCCGTTCAAGAATATAAAATATGTGGGCAAATTATACACAAAAAATACATGGAAAAATTGTAGTTTGTCTGGTAGAGTGTGTGAGAGCCACACTATTTTGTTTGACAAGCTGCATGTACCTCATACTCACCGAGATATGTCTTGTTATTAGGTTAGGATTTCTGTTAAAAAGTTTTCATGTTTCTGCATACGTATACCTAATACATTAGTATATAGGTAGTTATAATATCATATAACTTATATGTTTTTTTTTTCAAAAAAAGATGATATTTTACTTTTGGCTTTCAAAAAGTCCGTTAAACAAGCAAAAAAGTATGTCAAGTAATATGGGGAAAAAAAGTTTATGTTATCATTCGTGTAATATTTGTCCTTCTCCTTACAAACGGCATAGGATGAAAGTAGGTAAATGCACTTGGGTATATATCTAATACATATGTCTGTGGTTTAACAAAAAAGAATAAGAAGAAGAATATGTGTGTGTTTTTATATATATTTTTAGTATGTCTTTGAGTTTTATATTGCATGCAATTTGCTAACTTTATATACTTTTGTAGAAGAAAAATAATAATAATATTGTTATAAAAACAATCTCCTCCATTTTTTTGTACTTTACAAGGACACCAATGCTAGGAGAGCAAAAGCTTATAGCCTTCCTAATAAACTCGGTTTGTTTCTTCAGACTTCAGAGAAGTAGCAGTAGTCGAGTAGTAGTACTTTATGGATTGAAAAGTTAGACAAATAGGTGCATACATACATACATACATACATAAAAACTATACGAAAAATTATAAAGCTGCTGAACATTTGCTGCATCTGCTATTAAAATGGATACCCATTTTAGGTATTCTGTGTACATACTTACTTGACACACACACACACACAAGAAATACAGAAAATTCAAAAAAGATGAATGAAAAACAAATATAGAAAGTACTAGAAACTTGTCGTAGATATAGTAAATAAATGACAATTCTGATAATAATTTTGAATGTTGAATGTGTTCCATTTTCCCTGGTAAAGGCCCTCAAGGAAGTCATATATTTTTTGCGTATTTCCTTAATTATTCATTCATTTATAAATACTAAATGAAATGAATGAAGAGATATTTACATAATATGTACCTATTATGCCAAGGTATGTACATGTGTGTGTGTACATATATGTGGGAAGATACACCTTTTTATTATTTCCCCGTGAAACTAGTATACTTTCGTAATAATATTGCATATATCCATCCATATGTGTACATATTTCTTGCAGAATTTTCTCAAAATAAGGAAATGTTAGTATACACACACACCAAAAACACCCCCGCTGTTTCCTATAAGCTCGTTGTTTAGTTACTTTTTTTTCTTTTTTAACTCGACTACTCCCTTTACAGTTTGGCCTTGATATTTTATTCTACAAAGTAGAAGCACTCTAAAATGTTAATGTAGACATATAGACACACACGTGAGCTAATAAAATATCAACTACCCACCAAATTTTTTTTTCCTAAGAAAACAAATATTCGGGCAAAAAAATTATTTTTGCGACAATACAATACATATGGCTTGGCTTGGTATATTTTTATATGGGGCTACTAAATATACATAAATTAAGATAACAATTTTTTTGTTATATTTTGTGCCGCAGTATTTCTTAACAGCAGCCATTAAAACTGTAAAAAGGAACTCCTCAGATAAATCTACATATAATATAATAATAGACAAATAATAATGTTGTTGCATGCGAGGAGATGATGACATTGGAGAACAAGGAACAAAAAAAAACACAAGATATACCCTTGGAACGCGAACGTATATTATAAAGCAAGATAATTTATGCGCTAGAATATTATATACTACAATACCTACATAAAAAATTTTTTACGAGAACGGCATGTTCGCAATTCGTATTATGTTATTCGTCGTAGTAGTAGTATTAATGGCAGTAAAAAGTTTTGTTGGTTATCATTACGTAAGAAGAAGTACTGTTGCAAAAGCCATTAAAAGTACTTAGCTGCTGCTGAGGTGCTTACAAAACTTGCAAATGATCATGGACAGTTTGCAGTGTAATTCTTTTTTGATAGCAAAATGCAAGAATGCAGGAAATACTAATATGAGTTTAATAGGAGTGTGGTACACACTTACACATGCATGCACAGATTCACATAAAAACTAGTTTGGCAAAATACGACAAGACGACATTACATGATACCAGAGTAAGAGAGGGGGAGGAGAGGGGAAACATGTAGCTTTTTCGTATCCAGTCTTGTCCCTTCCTTTTCCCTCTTATCATACACGGGAGAGAAGATTTTTTTTTATTGCTAACAGATATATTCGCAACCAAAGACTACTACCACCCACCACCACCACCACCACCACACACACTCATTGATTTGTGAGTCTTGTTGAGTCGGTGCACTTTTGCAAAGAAGCATCATCTTCTTCTACTTGTGCTTGTACTAGCTCTAGTACGAATATGAAAACTCTTGAGCCATATATTATCAGCCTTTTCAATTCAACAACCAATTACTCCATTTTTTTGTATAGTGCCCGTATATGTATGAGATGCAAAATGTGATCATGAGGATGACTATTGCTTGCACTTGCTACACACATGTATAGTACTCGACTCGTCGTGTACTCGCACTTTTGCTTGGAAAAAAAGTAAAGGAAGATAAAATTGTTGAGAAACTGAAGGCTTGTTGTTCCTACTCTCTAGTCCCGGTACAGTTTGTATATTGTACTAGGATACAAAATATATAAATAGTGCGTTGTTGGTACCTACTACAAAACACACACGTGTAACCATTTTAAAAGCATGGCACAAAACCAATGTATTATTTTTTTGGCGATTTGATAGAAAAAATAGAGACTTCGTAAACACTGTTACAACTAAGCTTTCCTCTTTAACAAGAATGTAAGTAAACGAGCTGATACGATTACGAGAGTACAGAGTACTAAGCTAAAAAAAAAATTCTCAAGTATTTCCTAGAGTCCTTCCGTTTATTACACTTTTTTTTGGTGGAGGTAGAACAGAGTCCAAGGTATATGTGAAGGTTAGGATATATTTTCCCCCTTTAGAAAGCAATAACGTGTTAGGCATATTCCCTCCTTTTTTCCTGAGAAATTGTTCGGTAAAATTTTTAGCTGAAAAATATACCATACTCTCATGATGTTATATAATTTGTATGCTTAACTTCACGCACGGAAAAATATAGGCACGCACCTACAACGTGTAAATTCTGATTGCTTATTTCCCTACATTTTCATTTCGCCATCATCTTTCACTTCTTTTTTGTCGGGTTGGAAAGAAGTAGGTAACCAAAAAATAAGTCAGCAACCTGCTCCAGTAGTCTTCCTCCACAGCTTCTTTTTTTTTCATTTAGCTTCATCTTTTTGCTGCTTGCAAACATATACATAAATGCATAAATATAAAAGATATTACAGAGAAGATGAAAACTGCTGTACATATAAAAAATCAGCCACCACACAAACACACACAAACACACACATGCACGTATAAAATGCAAAGAATAAGAACTTGCGAATAAAGAGGATGGCAAAGGCAAAAAAACATCTTAAAAAACTAGGTATTATTATTACTACTACTTTTTTTGCCATACAAGCTACTTGTATACATATATGCATGTGTGGTAGTAGTTAGTTCATATATGTAGTAATAAGGAAAGCAGTAAAGATACATTCTTTATGATGAAAACCAAGGAAAGGAATTCATTCCATACTTTTACTACTTTTTACCCAAAAAAAACCCGAGCTAAAAGCAAGTTTTTCTTGTGTTTTTTTTTCTCTCTCTCTCTCTCTCTCTTCTTCTTCTTCTCTCGTCGTCTTTCCTTGTGCTACACAGTAGAAGAAGTAGTGGTAAAGCGAGCAAAGTCGTCGTCGTCGTCGTCGACGCCACTTCCACTACCATTCACCACTAACAACTACAGCAGTCTAATAACATTGGTACTGGTGCTCTTATTACAGATCCCTTTTTCTCCTCGTCTTCCTTTTCTTCTTCTTCTTTCCTCTGCTTTTTCTGGCTTGTGTGTGTGTGTGTGTGTTGCTTCATTTTCTTCATCTTCACCATCAGAGAGACTTTTTATGTTATGAGTTGCTTTTTTGGGTGGGTGGTGGTGGTATGTATAAAAGCCAGCCAAAGTATGTGTATGTCAGCTTAGCAAGGAGTAGTGAAAGCCTTAGACTTTGCTGTATGCCATCTGTATGCCTAGCCATGTTACGTGTGTGTGTGTACATTTCATGTTTTCGATCTCGTTTTGCTCCAGCTGCCTTTCTCTCTGTCCTTCCACTGTACTGATTCTCCTCTCTTTCTCTCTCCGCTGCTTCTTGTTGTCCTTAAACTCAACTGCTGCTGCTTCTGCTGCTGCTTGCTCTCAGTCACACTGCCACTCTCTTATTATTTTTCCCATGCACTTTGCTTTGCTGTTCTAATGCTACTCTAGTAGTTGGAGGGATAGAGATAGAGAGAGATACGTACGTATAAGTACATGGGGCTATATATTACTACTGCTGCACGTCCATGTTATAATGCTCCCTGTGTATTTTACGGTTTGCTGTTGTGCAAGCAGAGCAGAAACTGTTTTTTCTGGAGTGCTGTGCTGCTGCTGCTGCTGTTTGCCCTTCTTCTATTCCCAAAACCCCGCTTAGTTTCTTCTGTCAGTCTGATTTCAGATTTGGTGAGGTGACATACTACCACACACGTTGAGCACACAGCGAGAGCACACGATGCAATAAAATATAATTTTTTTTTCTCTGTCTCTGTCTCTCTCTTTCGTCTTGTCTCTGTTTTTTGTGACGAGCAACCAAGAATGACGGTTAAGCACTAACCAGTCAGGATAAATGAGTTTTCTCTTCGTTTCCTCTTCAATAAATGTCATAATTTCCCATTTACGCACGTCTTGTGACGATTTTCTTTTCATTTCACTTTTGGTGTCATCACTATACTTCCCTTTGAGAAGAATACAGTGGAAAAAAAGAAAATATAATTTTCCAGGGAGAGGAGCAAGTGGCTTTGCTCGGTATCTCTCTCTCTCGCGCCGAGTACTACTGCAACAAATACTTTTCATCTTTCTGCAGTTTTTTCTTGATTTTTTTTCTGTGAATTCTATTTAAAGCTGTCAACGTCTTCTTATATTCTTCTCTTCTTTTCAGAAGAATAAAAGAAGCTGTGTTTTTATCTTGTGTATGTGTGTACCCTGTGCACGGATTGTCTATTGTCGTTTGAGCGACTAATTCAAAAAGAGAAAATCCCTAAATATAATATGGTATTCTCTCAACTTGAAAGTGAGAAATCGTTTTCTCCTGTTGTTGTTGTTGTTGATGCTGTTGTTCTTGTTCTTCTCTGACTGAGTGTGTGAAAGAGCGTAAATAAATATCAACAAGAGCCAACTTGAAAACTAATTGAGACTCCTATCCTTCGAGCAACAAAGGAAAAAAATCTAAAGACTTTTCGCAAACTTTTCTTCCTCTTCTTTCTTGACTCCACTTCGCACAGCACTTTTTTTCCCTCAACTTTTCTAGTAGGTCAATCAACAAAGAAAAGTATATAGCAGTGTGTTTACGCGTAAGTTCAGTGTGTTATTTTGATTGTTGTTCATATGTGTGCTTGTTTGTCTTCTTCGGCTAATATGTAAGCAGTTGTACAATAACAACAGCAGTATACACACTACTCAAGATCGATTTATGTTTTGACTGGATCACCAGCACACGCGGAAGAAACTAATACATGTTTTCTCTCTACATGATAGGGTGTATTTAATTCAAGCAAAAAAAACAGTGAGACTATACTCAGGTCAAGCACTTTGATATAATTAGCTAAACTAATACATAAAAAGTACACGTTTGTGTATGTATTTCCAGAATTGAGGAACTCAACATACTTTGAACAAGAAGAAGAAAAGTACTAGACAAACAAGCTTATTTACTAAAATACATTGCACCTCTCTCTCTCTCTCTTTTGAGAATTCTCAATCATTCATCACGACTTGTCGAAAGTGCTTGTGTGTGTGTGTGCTTGGGCTTGAGAGCATCCAACAAACAGATACTTTGATCTCCACTCACTTTCTCCTCTCTGCGAAAACTTGAATCTCTCTCTCACACACTCTCTTAAATCACTGTTTTCAACTTGTGTATCAACAACTCTGAGAAAAAAAGTACAATGAAAGTTTTAATACTATGTTGTCTGCTGTCTACCAGTTGAAAATGTTTTCTTCCCATTGACTGATATATAATATATGGTGGTGTGAAATAGTGTTGTGCACTGGGATTGATTGCGTGTTGAGAGAGTAATACAATTACGTATTCAACAGTGGATATCAAGGTCACAGAAGAAACAACATGAAGACTTTGAGCTCCAGTCATCCCAAGTCGTTCATGGCTCAAGTTCGCCTAGTGCCTAGTAGACAACGATAAAGAAAAACGTGTCCTCGCGCACATTGTAAAACTAATGAAAGTGGAAAAATGTTTTTTTTAAACAAGTTTTTTTAAGTTGACAATTTTTAACGGTGAAAAGTTAAGAAATGGGTAAAGATATAAAGATTACGTCGAAGAAACTACTACCTGGTAAAGAAGAAGAAGCCAGCAGTCGAAACAGAAATGAGTGCTTAATAAAAAAAACCTGTCTCGACGAGTAACTATTCTCATATTCATACATAAAAACATACATATAAATTCAACCTAAATAATTTAGACTTTTTGAGCGGTATAGTGGCATAGTTTAGAGAAAAAGAAAGAATAAAAAAAATATATAATCCCGAGGCAAAAAGGTGGAACGGTACGTTAAACTCACATAATTAATTCAGAAGTGTGGAGCGGAACGTAACTAAAATTCTTTTTCGTCTTGTGTAATTCACACATGGGACTTTTTTTTCTCTTTCTTGGATATAGACACATAAAAAAAAGTAAGACTTTTTACTTCACAAACAGACACACTTACATATAAATATAATTCCACGCAAAGTTTTTTTTTTCAACTTTGTCATTTCCGTCGTTGTCATTTTGTGCTGCGGTCTTCACTTGTGGATGTGTGTCATCTTTTTTTCTACTTCTTTTCACTTGTGTCCCTATTCTTGGTATACATACAACATACCTGCTACACACAGAGACAAAGTCAGTGACAACGTTTCTAGTCATCAACCATCTATATAAAAAAAAAGTGAACAAAGTGTTAAGTAAGAGCCATCGCGTAAAATAATGACATGGTTTTTCTGGGTCAAACTTTTTCCCAAGTTTTAACGGTAAGCCTTTTTTCACACTACCACATACCTATGATTAAGGATGTAAAAAACATGGGAATGTGTGTGTGTGTGTGTAGTCTAAAGTTGGAACGCATATCTTGGTTCTTTGCTCCATAACTCATCAATATGAATGAAATGTTCTTTCACAAAAAAAAAGTTCCTCTAACTATCCTGACATGAAAATGCATATGCATAATATTCAGCAGAGTATAGCAGCAGCAGCAGCACTATAGTATAGTAATGTGTGTTTAGTGGAGTAGCTCATTTACTTTGATGATTATGGGGAAAACGTTCACATCTTTTGTTTAAAAATGAGCTGTAGAGCGACTAGACTAGCTAAGTAAAATCAAAGAGGGGAAATTTCTGGTCGTCGTCGTCGTCATCATCGTCTGCATCACGATTTTTTGCTAGTACTCAATTCACCTATAATCTATGTATTATGTATACCACCTTATACATGTAGCCATGTAAATACTCCATAACTCGGGGTTAAGTAGATACACTTTTTGCTTTGCTTCTTTTCCCCTTGATTTGCCTACCCTCCCAGTAGTAGTCGTACTAACTTTTAGCTTTTATGAGGTGATTACTCATGCATTTTGCATCAGATCGTGTCGTGTATATATTTGGTTAAGTAAATGCAGTAGTGGTAGTGGTTGTTGTACAAAAACGACTGGGTTTTATATGGATGTGAATTTTATGTATATACATACATCATGCATTTAACATCAACCAAAACCTGTTATCCATGTTCATTCAATGATAATGCCGATGATGATGATTATAACAGGTACTCTGATTCTCAGCAGGAGCAGTGTTGTGTCTTTTACTAGTACCTTTACCTCTGCATTCACTGCTTTCTCTTTTCTGCCATAATATTATTGCACCTCTTCCGCTGTGTCTCCCCGTAATCTAAACAAATTTATCCTACACAAAACGTTTGCTTGCCCCCAAAGATGCATGATGTAGCATGCAAATGTAGATACATATATGTATGTAGTTTGTAGTAGCAAAGAATAAAGTTTTAACATTTTAACAATTTAAATGTATTTACAATATATTTATAAGCTGTTCTTATTTTACATGTAATTTAGAACGTAGAGGACTTGGTGGTTGGTTGATACAAAATATTTTGGTTCATATATGCAGAGTAGATACATTATGTGGAACACGCAGCAGCTCCAGCAGCAGGATGATATATAAAAAATATGTACGTTTATGTATATTTCATGTATCAAAAAAAAGACAAAGAGAGAGAGAGAGAGTGAAACCGACAAAGCGAAGAGAAAACGAACTGCTGTTACCATTAGTGGTGGTTGTTCTTGTTGTATAGGACTAAACACACATACCGGTTTTGTAACCACTTTCTCCTCATTAGTAATTCAGTAAGAGTAACTTTTCCCGTGAAACCAGTAGCATCAGCAGTAGAATCAGCAGAGTAGCTTCAGCAAAGTAAAAGCAACCTTCAGGAAAAACCTCCTACTCTTTGGTATGTATGCTGCTTTCTCCTCCATAACATTGCAATTTTTGTAATAATAACTGTAGTGGTAGTGGTGGTGGTACCATCATCCTCATCATTACTATTACGCATACAGCTGTATACATGCATACTTAATATGAGTTATAGTTTTACTATCATATATACTCATACATTTACCTATTTATGTGGTAGTAGTAGTAAAGCTTTATGTAGCCAGTTTTTTTTTGACTAACTTAATAGAAAGTCTACAAGGAATATTATATGACTACCTACATTGCATTGTGTGTATAGTATTTGTCGGGAAATGAGATGATTTTATTTTTTGCTACTCTGTCTGTGTAGTGTGTATAGACAGACACCCGGGCTAAAATTCTCTCTCTGCACTGCCACCCTCCGAGTCTTAGCAAACCAAAATCCTAAATGAATGAACAATGGCAGGAGAAAGCATGTATGTGTGTTATGACAGCATAAAACACGTTTTTGTACACTTGAGACATTATCCTATTTTGTGCCATATGTTACTGCTGAGCAAAGTCGAACATATTTGTATGAACTATGAAAACGTTGGTGTCTTTCTCCCATATAATAACAATCACAAGTACATACTTATGTACTACTGCAAAAAAAAAAATGCGTGTTGTATTAGATTATGAAATTCTAAAATTGAGATGGGAATACCTTGTTTTTGCATTACCAAAACACAAGAACTGTGATGTCCGAAATGTGATGTGATCCAACCAAAAACAAATACAAAACGCTTTGTGTAATTCGATCCCGATTCAGTAGTATTTGTTTTTAGGTACACAGGAAACAAACAAGCAAAAAAACACTTTGTTTATTAAAAGAGAGAGAGAGAGAGAGAGATAATTTGAAGGACGTAAATACAAAAAAAATCTGTTCCCATTCTAAAGCTTAAAAAAAGTAAACTTCAAATAAATATAATACGGAATTTAATTTTGTACTGCTTGCAGCAACCACACTTCAAAAACAAACTCATGGCCTACATTAAATAAAATGCAATTATCCTCGGGCCATTTATAAAAGGAATTATATATACCTATTATAATCCATGTTTTCCCTGAAATTAGATAACATGCTTTAAGCTACTTACTTATCGATCAATTTTTTTTAGTAAAAAACCACTTTTTTTTAGTTTCTCCATTAGGATCACAGATATATATCATTGAATAGGTATGCAAATG
>JAHZNC010005449.1:0-18274 GCA_027744095.1 Zhuqinia jingwanae | reverse complement strand
CTAATAAAAATCAGAGACTATTTCCTAATAATATGACTTTCTCGTTACAAGAAACCCTTTAACCAATCAGATTTTCTACTTATATGTTTCTAAATTAAAAAAGGTCATACATATAGTCAATAGTAAGCGTGTCCAACAACTTGTCTGATACATAATCAAAATCAGCTATACACAGAATAATTGTTGTGAAAATCCCCCAAAAAATAATATTCCTCCAACTTTTAACGAACCAATCTTGTTTTTTTTGGTTGTAGTTATATATTCTGTTTTCGTTTTTTTAATTCCTAGTTCAACTTTGCATGGAGTTTACCGTTACCAATGCTTTGTTTCCTTTTTTCATTCCACATGCCTCTCATCTCCTTCTCTTTTCTCTCTCTCTCTCTCTAATCATAGTTTTTTTTTGGAAAGACAGGTCGTGCTCAGGAATAGACAAAAGTAATGAATGGCTAATTAAATCAAAATCAGATCAAAACACACAGGCTCAACTTATAAAGCCTCTCTCTTTCTCTTGTCTCGTCCTTCGTCATCTCATTCTTTTATTTCTCACAACAACACACAACACACAGAGCAGTAGCGGCAAAAAACATAATATATAAAGTAGTGTCACATCGAGACTTATATGGTTCAAGCCTATTACGTGCCTTCCAAGAAGGCTTTTTTATTGTAGGTGGTGAAGTGTGTGTATAGTGGAATCTACACCACTGCCATATTATTATTATTATTATAAACATACCTCAAAATATATTGGAGCTAATATCAAAACTACCGACGTTAACATACGTACCGTAATAATATTCCTCTGAATAATATCCCATTGTTCTCCATACACGTACCTACTACATCACACATCTACTATTCTCCTCTTGTTTCCAAACAAGCACAATAAGTAAGTAGTATATGTATTTCAGTTTCAAAAACAAACTTCTCTCTCAGTATTTTGTCTTCTTCTTGAGATTCCTTGTCTCTCTCTTTTTTTTTCTTGTTCCTTTTCAAATTTATGCTTATTTATGCAAGCAAACAGGGATCAACGTTAAATTCACTTAAATACTCTCCTAAACAAAGCGAAAAATATGTTTGATGTTTGGTGACTCGACTACTATTAAAACAATCACCAGATACACACTATCCTAAAATCACGCAGATACTCAAAAAACAGCGTTACATCAACTACATGGAGAGCTTTACCGGCATACAATATGATTGTTGTTGTTGTGAATGTATGTAAATCAGATGGGATAAATTTTTGAATCAAGTACAAGCAGAATAGTTAGCTAGTAAAGAATATAAAGTTGAATCAGTTTTTTCTTGGAAGATCCGCTTTTCGATATACGTTATAAACGTCAATAACAGCCACAAAATACCAAATAATATGAGTGCGTTTGAACGTAGCTACTATATCGGGGCACCATGAGAATTGAGAACTGACATGGCTTGAACTACATACATTTTTTTTTTTCAAGTAAAATGCTAAGTAAATCATGTTTGCATAAAAAAATGTGATGATGATGATGATTATGATCGATTTTTTCACATCCTCATCCTCACTTCTTCAGTAAATAAAAAGCATACGTTGCTCTTTAAGCTGGTGTGTTTCACACGCGCGTGAAATAATAATAGTAAAAATGTTGAAATTTTTCTTTTGGTGAATAAAACAAGAGAGAGAGAGAGAGATGAGAGTTGCAAAGAGAAGAGGGAACATGGCAGATACTTATCTGCCTTGATTTTTCCCTTGTGTAGTAGTATGATGGGTGGGATGATAATGCTTCCAGAATGAATTATGCTTTTATGAGAATTGTTGATGTTGGCAATCCAGAGATTTTTTCCTTCCTTCCTTTCTTCCTTCCTCTTTATCCCTAGTATTTTTTTTCTAGTTTGATTTTGTTTGAACTGCCGGTGTTGTTGTCGGTGGATGCGACGAGCTTTTTCGACAAAATGCTTATCAAAATATCTTTTGATCTGTATGGTTGTAGGTATTTTGTGGTTTTGGTTTAATTTTGTTTTATGATATGAGCGCATTTTTTCTCTGCTTATATTGTACTTGAAGATCTGTAGATATTATAATAACTTTTAAATTTTTTTTGAGACGAGATCATTTTACCACTGTATATGTAGAGGTATGTATAGTTATAGTAAAGTATCATCATGAATGAGAACTGAAATGACAAGTTACTTATCAAATTTTTTATTCAGTCTCACGATTCCCACTATCCATATGTCCTCTTTATCCTCCTGTGCTCCAAAAATGATTCACTTTGAGAACCTTAGAATAGAAATGGAATCATACATGTAGGTATACTTACGTCTGCTATGATTCTACTAATGTTGATGGGGTTAGTTTTAAAGCTTTTTGTGGACTTTTGAGTTGTTCTCTCTTTTGATGTCACTCCATTTCTCTAATTTCTTCTGTCTTGTCGCTATATCCATCTCGACATTTCTGAAGTCAGCTTGTTTGATTTGTAGATATTTCAATCATGTTTGTAGTTAGTATACGACATGTATATGTAGATGCTGTATAATGATTTCATAATAATAATAATAATGATAATTACAAATGTGACAACAAGATAAGTGGAAACCCACACAAAATGATGAGTGTGCACCAAAATCCTACTAACCGCAACTAAATTTCCTTGTTTGTACAGACCTTAGAGGGCTTCGTGTTCGTGGTTGCCCCAGACGGTAAAATCATGTACATTTCGGAAACGGCATCAGTACACCTAGGACTTTCACAGGTAAGCTAAACTCGTTTATAAACATGACTATTAGATGTGATGTGATTCATGATGATGATGATGGATGACGAATGATGCTATTTCGTTGCTTAATGTAGTAAGAAGACTGTGTATGATTATATATACAATATAGGTATAAAGCATTCATAAGCAAATTACATGAACCTCAGATCTTTACAAACAAAACAGCAGGTAATGATGCTATTTCGTTGCTTAATGTAGTAAGAAGACTGTGTATGATTATATATACAATATAGGTATAAAGCATTCATAAGCAAATTACATGAACCTCAGATCTTTACAAACAAAACAACAGGATTATTCACATAATCAGCAGATTCAACCAGGTACTTGTTAGGTATCATGATAATTTTAATATAAGCAGTATGCATGCACACTACCAAATGAGTACTCACAAAAGCATAAAAGTAAACGTATTGTTTACTTATTAAAATGTCTATGACTCAAATAATAATCCCTGGATAAACGTGGATTTTCCAAAGACTCAATCCGAACATCATCACCATCATAAATATTACCAAACATGATAATAATTATACACTCATTCGTCATTGGGTTACTTCAATTAATGTAACATGCTCAGCATTGCGAAAACAAATTTATCTCTTCACACAAGTAGTATATCTACAAACAACAAAACATATTTGGAGTCGCATAACTCATCAAAAATGTGTTATTTAGAATTTCAAATTCAAATATACCACAATATAAAAAGTAAATGTGAGGTCAAATTTTAAAATATTGGGACATATGTTACAAAACTGAGTAGAAAAGGAATTTACCTGCAAATAACAACATGTAATCAATATGAAAAATATTTTTTTGTTTTTTTGTGACAAAAACAACAAGCATGTGCCCTGACCAGCGTCATTCATTTATCATAATTTGCAGAAGGTATGCGCGTGCATGCGTACACCACGTACACCATCAAATTTATAAATATTTTTGTCAAAATGCTGGAATAGAATCAAAGAATATTTGAAAAAGTACAAAAAGGGTTTAGTAGATTATGTCGTTAAATAATATGTAGTACACTAAAACAAATTATGTTGTTACATTTTACACCCAATTTTTTGACATTTAAAAAAAATGTTTTCGATTTGTCAAGTATGTCTTTTATTGTCTTGTCGGTTCCTAAGAAGATGCATCGACAAAAGATCGCAAAATGCACTCAATGATCATCATCATTATCATCATGCTCCTTTTTTCTTTATTTTTGTCATACGCAATCTCCCACAATCCAATTCAATGTCAACTCTGCCTCTCAGTGTTTTGAAATACAATACTCGAACAAGTCATCCATTTACAACAGAGTATGAGTCTTTCGCTTATCTAAAGAATGCAACATTGCTGCAGACAGTGAGTCTTCTGTTTGCCCACTTCTAAGTAATGTTGTTAGAAAAAAAGATGAGAAGGAAGTAAAGACTATGTTTTAGTCCAACAAATGACAAAAACTCTTATGTGAGAGATAAGAAGAAAACGAAGGGAAGAAAATGCGTATAATAAATAAAATGGTTCTTGTATTTTTGTGGAAAAGGGCAGTACTCTCTCCCCAAAAGTTACATCATAATATCATATATACTTTATCAGTTAAATGATTTTCCTGTATATATATGTTTACGTTAGCTACAATGGTATAGTCATATAATAATAATATGTAGGAAGTCTCTCTGAGCGAGGAACGTGCCAAAGTGAAAGAATTCTGGATTTGGTTTTTTGAAATCTACACACAGACATTGGGACTTTTACAAATGGCCTTATGTACATATATACACACTTGTGTATATTACGGTGGTGGGGTAGTATTATATTAATCTGAATACATGAAAAGCGCCAGAGAAAATAAAACTTTTCTACAAACTACAATGTAGCCAAAATCATATATAGACATATCTACAATATATATTATTTAGACTACGGATATAGGTATGTGTATCGATAACTGAGCGGAAGGTCATATTTATTGTACGATACACACAAGTTATATAATATATTACTATATTATTACGAGAGAATAATAAAATAAAAAGACTTAAAATTGGTTTAAATTTATTCTTCTAATGAATTTGCATAATGTTGTTGTGAGTGTGGTAAAAATCTAAATTTTTCATGCTTCTTCTTTCTCAGGTGGAACTAACCGGAAATAGCATTTATGAGTACATTCATCCAGCAGATCATGAAGAAATGAATGATATACTTTCTGTGCAACATCCGATTCCTCATATTATGCAAGGTAAGCAGTTTAAAAAAATTCATCTGTAATAGCAGCATGATTGACTCTTGACTCTAATGTAATTAAGTAATTATTATAAATAGTCCTATTAATATTATTTAATGCTTCAAAATTATTATTTTATAAATACTTGTGTATTTCCAGAAATTGAAATAGAACGGGCATTCTTCATTCGCATGAAATGTGTTCTTGCCAAGCGAAACGCTGGACTGACGACCTCAGGATACAAGGTACAAAAAAATAGATTTCAAATTCACTGTAAAATAAAATAGGGTTTCCATTCATTCATTCTGAAAAGATAAGAAATTTCCATGTAACTGACCTACAACAGTGACTTTTCCATAATCCTTATGCTTATTTGTCATCATTCATTGCAATTTCAAATGCGAGAGCTTTTACACTAATAGATCGCATAATAATATTTGTAGGATGACCCAAAACAACAGAAAAAAAGCCGACAAGTTTATTGCTTTACTAAACTAAGACCTTTACAATTACAACAGAAAAAAAAACAAGATTATCTCACAAGAATCGTTTATCATTTCAATATTGGTACACAAAAATCCGGGGGGAAAATTGGACCAGTGTGTTACCATCACCAGAAAAAAATGGTTATCTCAAAAAAAGAGCATCACTACTGCAATAAATGTCGAATTTCACGAAAACCTGACTAATTGCTTTAGTTCGTGATCGTGCAAATGGTGAAGAGGATGATCCTCCGAGAATGGAACGAAGGGAAAGCCCTCACACTGGGGCTTGAGTTTAGTTAACCTAAACGCAAGTAGTTAAACTTCTTTTTTTCTTTCGGGGTCACACATTCCCAGTCATATATACATATGTAGTCTTTTTGGTTGTTGTAATAATAGGATTTGAGTGTACAATAGGCTTAAGGGAAAAGTTTTTAGGGGCAATGTGAAATGCGAAAAGCAACCGGTGGTGGTGGTGTAATTGTGATGTCGAAGGCCAAAAGCAGAAATGATGCTACTACCATCACACCACACACAAAAAGAAGAAAAAATACTATCAACAAACATAACATAATCTCTTTCACTGTTTTTCATTATTATTATTATTATTATTATTATTATTACGTATCGACTTATTATAGTGCATGAGATGCAGTTTTGAAGTGATCAGTTACAGGATTACTGTTAGTAGCGTGTATGTATAATAATAATAATATTGGATATATATGAAGAGATGATGATTATATGTCCCTTGAAATAGGCCACTAGAGAGGTACGCGGTTCAGGACTCTGTGGAAAGATTTGTTCACACCTGACATCACGCCCAGACACACTCAAATTCGTAACAATAACAAAAAAAGAAGCAATATAGGTTTATAAGTAGTAGCCAATAATGGATCCAATGGGATTAACGACAAAAAGGTGTCCATTTCACTATGTTGATGCGTATTAAATTACCAGAGCAGAAGTTGTAATCCCTATTTTAGGTTTGTCTGTTTGCCTTCTTTTTTTGAGAATCAATTCAGGTGTTCCTCGAATCTATATCTCATTTCTCACATATCTAAATATACATATCTACTTGGGTGATGTGAGAATACATAATAATAATTGTTGGAGTTGTATAATATGTAGCAAATACTAAAAATGTTATGCATAATTTATATTAGATTTTTTTAACTTACTATTTGCTATGTTATTTTATCTATTTTAGGTTCAATCTAGGCTATTGATCTTTTAACTTTTTCCCATTCATGTAATAATTGCTTTTTAATTTTCATTTTTTATGATTTTTTTGTCAATGCAATTTATGTATCTTTAGATGCACATAATGTTTGGCAGTAATAAATTTGACGTTTGGCATTCAGCGTGTATCCCACATAAAAAAAGTCCCTATAAACCATTATGCATATTTAAACTATTCGGCGGTGTATGAAACCGATTTGATGTTCGCTCATGACATGCCAGCCATCGGAAGGATTATGACATGACACAGAGAAAATAAAAAGGAAGGGGAGATGATACACACACACACATACATACATGCTTTATAACTTTGCCTTCTAAACATTCTACGTAAACGTATTTAACATATGAAAAAAAGACAAATTACACGCGCGTGACTACACAAAAGACCAAGTGTCGTTTACCGAGTTTTACGCAGTCATTTTCTTCAGTGCTGCTTTTGCTGCATCAGTGATGGGATTGAACTACATAATAAAAAAATATAATATAAATATTTTTTTTTTTTGAAAAATGTGTATTGAAAAACATTTCATGTGAATGACTCAGTAGCTGTTTGAAAGCATCAAGAATAGAGTTTGCAATACATCCTCGTAAAATAATCAGTTTATGGAATAATGTCGAAGTACCTTTGACTTTTATGGTAAAATGGTAAAATTTTATGAATGAAGACGTGAAAGTTGCTGGATGACAAACCAAAATTAATACGCTTTTTGTGAGGAAAAAAATTGCATAAATGTTGTCGCCGACTGACGCCTCCACTGTTGACTACAAGACAAAAATCTTTTCCATGAATGAATGAATGAATAAGTCGCCAACTTTAGAAAACTTCCGATAATCATTATTACAATCAGTCTCCTGTCTTGTCTATACAGATGAAATTTTCATGAATGAAAAATGTATTATTAACCCTTTATTGTTTCCCTCGACACTACAACAGGTAATCCATTGCAGCGGCTACCTGAAACTAAAGCCAGTAATAGGAACGGATGTGATGGGCAATGGGAATGGAGTCATGGAAGGTAGTGCAGCACCAACAAATGGTCTGTCTGGCTGTGGTGGCTCCGGGATTGGATTGCAAAATCTTGGCTTGGTGGCAGTAGGTCACTCCTTACCTCCGTCGGCAGTGACAGAGATAAAGATGCATTCAAACATGTTCATGTTCAGGGCGTCGTTGGATCTCAAACTTATTTTTCTTGATGCAAGGTATGTACTTGTTAATACATGCATTTCAATACTGCCTGTGTGCGTGAGAAGAATTTCACCTTTTTACACACTTAATGTGGTATTTCCTTTTGTTTCATCCCTTTTTTCTCGTTAAAAATATAGAGTTGCAGCTCTGACAGGTTATGAGCCACAGGACTTGATAGAGCGTACACTCTACCATTATATTCATGGATGTGATATAATGCACATGCGCTATTCTCATGCTGTGTGTAAGTTTACATACAATAATTTTGACCACTTCATTATAATTTATAAAAATCCATATAGATTATGATTATATTATGGACTTCATATTTACTATACATTGGACTTGGGGCAAAATGACAAAATCTTTTGTATCCATAATTTATTAATTGGCGTGATTGTTAATTTCTCATGAACTCACAAATTGTTTTACCTGTTTGTATATATTACTATACAGTGTTGCACAAGGGGCAAGTGACAACCAAATACTATCGCTTTCTCACCAAGAATGGTGGTTGGGTTTGGATGCAGTCCTACGCTACAATTGTCCATAACTCGAGATCATCACGTCCGCACTGCATTGTCAGCGTAAACTATGTGCTCAGGTGAGTAAAACTGGCTGAGCCTTTAAAAAAACAATATATATTGTATGATGAGAACAAAGTAATAAAAAAGGCGTTCGCATGCAAATTAACAAGAAAAAATATTAATGTTTTTTTTCATCATCTAATTTTGATTTGTTTAGCTCATGTGAAAGTAGCGAGCTTATCATGACAGGAGAACAAATTGGTCAAAGGGATGATCATGGTAATTTGACGAATCATATGTCGTCCTTGATGAATTCCTCTTCGCCTGGGAGCAACATAAAAAATGAGTCAAATGACGGGCTGAACAATGGGAATGCAACAACAACAACGACGACAACTGTTACGAAAGTGAAGACACCAAGAAATCGTCAAAAGAAGGTGGTTGCACCGTATACCGTTCCCAGTGAACAGATTTCTCCTGTAAGTCATAAAAACATGTCATAAAACATTTTAAAAGAATTTTGCAAGAAAATTATGACATTAAAATATTTTTTTTTGTCAGAAATCCGAATATAGTCCAGTGGCAGCAGGTCCTCCACCTTACGATTTCAACGGAGGAGACCCTCTAACATCCGCCTATGGGAATTACTTGATGCAACCCGGTACCCCATCCCGACCAGTTCCCGAATTTACAGAGATAGGTGGCGCATCCGCCGCAATGTACTATTCTGGAGCAGCAGCAGGCGAACGAGCCGTTCCCTACTCTAGGCTTATGGACTACACACCTATCTCTGACTATGACTCCACAATAAATTCCCCCGTGTCAGCAATTTCATTATCTTCAATTCCAAACGTGGGATATGGGACTTCTCCAACCAACAACGGTCGTTCCAGTACTAATTGTTACAATAATAATGCCGCTGCTGTGATTCCTCCAAATGCATCACAAGTAATTGTGGGAAATCCAGAGTATACGGGATCCGTTGCACCTGCTGTCACTCATAATCATGCCACAGATTACCATCACAGTGGTGGTGCTGGTGACACTGTTACTGTCACCACATCTGCTACCACTCCCACCAGAGAAAGTAATGCTAGCACAGATTCCAGCCATCATGACCAGTATAATTACTACTTCCGGTCATGTAGCAGCACAGGTAGCAATGGTGGAAGTGGTAATGGTTATACAATGCAGACCAATGGAAATCAGCAGGGTCATCAATTGGTACACCAACCTCATCATCAACACCACCACCAGCAGCAGCAGCAGCAGTCATGCGCTGTCCCCTCCTCCCATTTCCAAAACTTTGCTCATCATCAACAAACCCAACATCCATACAGCAGCACTAATAATAATAATAACCGCCATCATTCGCAACATCAAATGCACCACCAACATCAGTATTCCCATCATCATAATCATCAGCAACATTACCACATTCAACATCATCAACAAGCAGAGTATGGCTCAACATCTACATCCCCTTTTGCCCCCACGTCGATGGCTACCACATCACCAAATAATCATAAGAACAATGGAAATAGTCCAGGAGCCAGTCTCAATCTCAGTCAATTATCCGACAATACGAATGATTCCTCAGGGTCAAATAGTAGCTGCTGTGGTGGCGGTGGTAGTAGTAGTAATCACAGTCATCATCATAACGGCAGTAGAAATATTATTCATAATAATAATAGCGTGGGAGGTGGTGGGAGCACGCCTGGAGGTGGCAGTGATGTAGCAGCCACCGCAGTGGTCACTGGGGCCGCCACCACTCCAACCGAATTAGTTGCGATTGGTGCAACCACAGAACTGGTCTCATCGTCATATCCCGGGTATACGAGTGTCATTGTAGATCCTCATCGGTTGACTGATTATGATTGCGTGAATTGTAGTTGAAGGTCTCCGTTCTAGATTTACAAAAGCATATGCATAACAATATTGCAAATGTAAAACAATCATTGGTGTATTATGTATATTTATATAAGCTATAAATATACCTTTGCCGAAAAAAAACTATACTTGTTAAGAGCTTATGAAATTTTGTGAAATGGATGATGATGATTGTCTGAATGTATATATTATTATATTATAATTAATTATAATATAACAGTGATATATACATACACATTATTATATACATATTATTATTTAAATTACATCCGGTAAAAAATAGGATGAAACAAAAAAAATGAATGTTCTAAATAACAAATATCATTGCAACTTTAAAAAATAGATATTCAATATAGTCGTATTACATTTCTTTATTCGATTTATTCTTTGTTAATTTTTTTATCGCGAAACTGTAAGTATAATTATTATTACAAATCCTTTGTTGAAATAACCATACCGGTGCCATGCTATGAAACTTATTATTTTTACCCTTTTTGGACGATAGTTTAATAATTTACTATGCAGCTTTATGTAATAATTTTCTGTTGGCTCTGAATCCTCTGTGTTCAAAAAAAATGTACGTATCAGTATTGTAAATATTATATATATATAATTTTTGTATTTAATTCCTTGTTATATTACCACGAGATTTGTTTTCCTATATTATTTAATAATAAGTATTAAAATTGTTTTAGTAGATCCGTATTAAAATTATACAGCAAAAACCAATGCAGTGTATTTTTTGTATACTTTTAAAATTTAAAAAAAGATAAAATATGTTAATTAATAACACGGAATAGTGTAATAGTTATAATTGTAGTACAGGGAATAAAGTATACAAGGTTTCAAACATGATAATAATTTAATAATAATAATTATAGTATGTATAAAAAATATCTAACATGTTAATGTTCAATCAATAGGAGTAAACAAAATTTTTTCGCAGAGAGAGATGTTATAATTAGTGTGACGATTTGTAAAAAGAGAAAATATGAATAATGTAATTTCTCGTATGTCTACTACCTAATATTATTATATCACAAGTTACGTATCTTGTTTATTTATCAGAAATGATTTTTTAAAGGAAAATGTAAAGCTTGTAAGTTACATTTTATGTGTTGTATGAAAATATACATAATAGTAAAAGCAAAGTATATCATAATACAAAAAATCCGTTTTGAAATCGGAGAAACTTTTATTTTCCTCATGTTTCCAAGGTCTAGATGAAGAATGAAGATGGTTTTCATGTTTTACTTTTATCGTTTACTAATCGAATTTTATATAAAATAATCAATAATAATTTTCTTTTATCTTCATATGGCATGACGCAAATTCAAAATTTCGGTTAAAAATTATTTTTTTGAGCCGCACACGGAACTTTTCATTCTTTAGATACTTTGCCCAAAATACAAGTTTCAGGATGTGGTGGCGCACAGTACACATTGGCAGTCTCACAATGTCATCATGGTCCGCAGTTCAGGAAACAGTATCTCTCCGACAAGTGCAGGGAATTTTCCAGACCACCTCATCAGCCTACCTTGTAGTGGTGGAATCCTTGGATCCTCTCAAGATTGTCGGAGTAATTTTCCAAGAAGCCGCTGAGAAAATAATCGCTGCCTCAACAGATGACCAATCAGTTTTTTTACAGCAACCTATAGTCCAAGTGAAGGGTCTTGTGTCCACCAATTTTCATCTGATGCCAATATCCGGTGGAGTGATTAGAGATTTGGAGGAACAGTTTGAGAAGGGCTGCATCAGTGTCATTCTGTACAGAAGCACTCATGATTTGTCAGTGACTGCGTCCAACAACAACCAAGAAATTGGTGCGAAGGAAAGAAAGCACGTGATCGCTGTTGTCACTGAAGGGGATTTGAAACGATGGATTGACGTGGTTGAGAAGCATCATAATATGAGCTGACCAAAATATTAATGTTCTTGTTTAAGACGTCTGTATGCTTTGCAAATGCCCAAATATAATCAACATTATAATCAGATAAAGCACATTTTCCATTAGAAAATTTTCAATGCTGCTGTTTTTGTAAAATTCTTGTAACTGTCATACCACTACTACTCCGCCTAGCATCATGCCCGCATTTTTGCTTTGGCATACTTACCACCCTTGAATTTGTTGCGTTGCGACATGTAAGTAAACTTTTTGGATTTCCAAAGAGTTTAAATCTGCTATACAACGTATGGTTTGGAGGACACGAATTTGGAACTCGATCAAAATCATCCAAATAGTTGTCCCACTTTCTATTTTTTTCATACAGGCAGGACCCTTATCATAATGCTCTGGATGAGTCCTTCATGCTCTCATTGCCTTTCACATACTATTTTGTCACTAGTTCTTGTGCGATAATCATAAACTGAAAAATGTGGAGCTTTGCAACACATGCAGGAGCGGGTATGGCCATTGCGGGACTCACAGCTACTTATTATGCTTTAGCCCGAAGAAACGATGAGGTAATCAGGAGGACATGCCAAAGGATTTTAAAAAGGCGGTTTAAAGTTTAAAACACAACATGATATTATTGATACTATCAACTGCAATTTCAATTATAGGGTGAAAGAGAACGAATGGCACACGAGGCAGGATTTAGAGACGGTTCTCAAATAAATAGGCTGGTCAAGCACGGCGATAACGGTCAACTCAGCCAGTCGCAAATGCTGCTGAGAAAGGAGCTGGAGGAACTGTCATTTTCAAACGGGAGCGTATCTGGACTCAATGTCCTTTACCAACAGAAAAATCCATTACACCAGTTCACAAGGAGCAACTTTGAAATAACCCCAATAGTCAGTCGAGTGCACACCCAGCAATCCGAATCTTCAATAAACTGTGCTTCCTCTGACGAGGAAATTATTGACGATGGCGGTGGTGGTGGTGATGCCGGCGACAGTGTTAGCGTGTTTGGAAGCAAGCCAACTCTGGAAAAAAATACGAGTGATGATGGGGGAATTACTGGTGCAGTAGAAAAGGATGCCAGTTCGGCTTCCGATGAGCTATCACTATTGGAAGTAGTGCAAGCAGCATCAAGTGAAAACGCGTCACCAGTGGAATCGGATGAAATAAATGGAGGAGATGAACTTGTAAATGGCAAGGACGATGACATTTTAAACTTAAAATCAAATACGGATGCCAATGGGGAAAATGAAGGGGAAAGCGTTTCTACTTCTGCCCAAGCAAAACAAAGTGAGCCTGTCAGCAGCGCCGAATGGAAGTCTGCAGGAGGTGAAGCCAAATTTCTCAAACGAACCAATTCGCCAATTTGCTTCTTCAAAAATCCAGGATTTGGCAACCGATATGCTGTCAACGTGAAAAATAAGAAACCAGAACTAGGTCCACTTGTTGCTGCGACTCTGTCATCTTCAAATATTAATGTAGCCGCAGTAGAAGGATCAGTTACTATTGAGGAAACTGCAGCAAAGAACAATGATTCGCAGGGTGGTCATGAAAATTTTCAACTGTCCTCCCCGTCTTCCAATAACTCCCAAAATAGTACCCAGTTTTTGCTCAATCCTGCCTTGTCCCAGTCTAACGTTTCCGTGTGTGAGCACGATCTTCCAGACAAGCTAGTCAAGAAGCGAAGGAAACGGCGACCTTTTGTCGGCTTCTCCAAAACAGATGCTCATACGAAAACAGTGGTTGACACAAATCCAGTGGAGGAAATGAACGAATACAATAAAACGCTGCGGAGGAGTAACGTTATCGCCACCACCACCCGCTCAAAACAAAGAGAGGGTAGTAGGGAGCCTCTTGTTAGACTTCGTGCAGATCCCGCAAGTAGTAATTTATGCCCACCTCCTACCACCCCAAAACCAGTAAAGCCTATATTGGTACCACCTCCTTCTTCTGTCACCGAATCAAGTGGTGATGCACCTCCATCTAAACATTGTGTAGAAAAAGTGGAAATGAAGAAACGAGTAACATTCAAAGAAATCAAAAGTATGGACGAAAAGGTATTGGAGCCAGAGGACAAGGACAAAGCTGCTGATCCAGCCGTCGAGTGTAATGATTGTAATAACAACAAGCCATTATTTGAGAAGGCAATGAAAGACAAAGATTTCCTTGAGGGTTATGATGTCGATGTTGTCGACGAGCATGTTCTACTACCTAGTCATCTAGCCGACTGTAAAATTCGGTTACAAAATTCGGAAATACACGCAATACCTTTATCATATTCATCGTCATCAAGTACTGTCAGTCATATTCCAAGCAACTCGTGGATTTCATTTCCGGTTCGCCTTTACACAAATACAATGGCTACGGTTACGATCCCCTGGCCTTTGATCGCACTTTGTGTCCTAGTTGTGATCATTGCTGGATTTTTGGGAATCTTTTTAACTAGACTAGCTAGTATTGTCGATCGCAAGCAGAGAGATGGACAACAGTAGTAAATAACTATTATTATTATAAAAGGAAAAATAATGTAAATGGATAAACTGTATTATTATAGATGTAATGACGATGACAATAATTTATTTTTGACGCAATATATGAATGATTTCATTTTTCAAAATAAAATAAAAACATGTTTCCGTTGGAATAAACGTGCCATTTTTCTTTTGCAAGAAAATGATTCGTCAATGTAAATTTTTTTATTATTTTTTTATTTACTCTTTGCTCTACTCATTTTGTTAAAATTGTAATATCATTGTTCAATACATATATACTACCACAACAGTGTATATAATAGTATATATAATGAGTAGGTGGTGAACACAAGAATTATATATGAATGATAAGCCATGTATAACTGCTACTACAATCTTTATAACAATAATAGCTATGTAATATTATTACAGTAATAATAACAATATCCACGCAAAAAAAGAAGCAAACAGGTTTTAACGTAAAAGTAAAGGATGACAATATGCCAGTTTTTTCTCCCCATAAAATATATAGCGCTTTTTTATCATCTTAATGCATTCTCCTATCAGTTGAACATCAGCAACATAATAGGATATCAAACAAAATTAATCACAATTGACAATATTTCGATAAGTTTTTATCTGTACGTATCTCTACAACATAAAATAATATATAATAATATGCGCTTTATCTATATTGATTCTAACAACTCATAACGTTAATAATTTGCTATTTCATACACGGCAGTGATTATTTCATGATAAGATAAAAATTAAAATACGTTTTTTTCCTTCCTTCGACCTCTATCTCCAAATTCTTTAAGCAAACTATATACCTACTTATCATACGTAAAATAATACATTTTCAACGTACTTAAACAAGTATCGTGACGTAATACATTTAACACAGCAAAAGTGAAAGCAAAAGAAAAATAACTACTACAAATAACAAACACATTATTTTTTATGTAGTAACTGGCTGGATCATTGATAACAATGAGAGTGCAATTACTGACTACATAAAAATCATATTATTATATTTTTTTATGTACTACAATAGTTGGTTTTAAGTATAATAATTATTTTTTATCATTATTATTATAGTCCCAGTCCTGTAAAATTATTGAAAGAACTCCGTCGTTGCTTTATAACCTTTAACATGTAGAGCGTATTTTATAATAATTTCTTACAATATGACACGTAAATTCATCTACAATTATTAGTAAAATTGCTTTGTGTTTAACAAAGTAGTAATTTTAATTTCAACGGTACTAGTATTACAAATTTAACAGTTTATACTTATTATTATGTATGCATGTATAATACATACTTATTTATTAAACATATTATCATTTTACATGTCTGCATCTAATTTTGAATTTTAATTTTTTAGCAAAAACAATTTATTGACATGGATTTACTTTACACCCACCCAATCTTCCTTGTTCGGGTGCTAGTTTGGAAAAAGTTGAATTCCATAATTATCTGTTTAAAGGAGCCCATAATATTGATTGTTACGTAAAATATTAACCGACTTTATAACAACACGCACAATATAGTAATATCTTATCTTAACACGATCTCCATTAACAAAATCAAAATAAACATCACAAAAAGCAAACATTTCTTAATTCTAAAAAAATTCTCGCATTTTATTTTTTCTATTAAATATAATATTCTCTCTTCACTTGCTAATTATTATCGATTCGGTGCACATATTTTCTTTCAATGTGTATTTGAGTCAATACTTTTTTTTCTCATTTTAAATTGGAAGCATGATAATACTCGTATGTATTTTTATTTCGTTCAAAGTACAACAACATTGGTAGTAGTAATTAGTAATACAGATATACATTCATTTATTTTGCTCCTCTTTAAAATCTAAATGGGTTATCGTTCTTGTACGACGCTTTGTTTGCAGGTCTTGACAGCCAATTATTTACTTTAACAAACTTTACTGCCATTTTGATCGTGATTTTTTTTTGCTAAATGTAGCGTGTTATATTATTGCTCTAAGAATGACATCCTGTTCAAGCAGTCCTCAAATAATTGAGGACATGATCATTTTTTCATGCCAAATTAATGAACAAGAACTTTTTTTTTTACTATTATGGTTATTATTATTGTTTTTGTTCTTACCCAATATTTTAGCATTGAACCTTGGTGGAACTCCTCACCCCATCCAATTATGCGAATGGAATGGTATCCTGTTCTCTCAGCGGGTCGTAATCCAGATTTTTTGTATACTCCACCACGATACATGAAAAAATCTGGTGATACCGACATAACAGCTGAAAAAAAAGAGGTCATTTTTGCAGCAAGAAATATTTGAAGCAAGTACGTATTATTGACACTCTAGGTCATGACATTTTGCTGCAACGAAAGATTACATTTTTTCGCTAATAAAGCAAGCCATTGTTTTTTAAAATATGGAGACAAGATTTTAACCATCTATGATTTAGTATATACATTTAATTTAAAGCAAATCGTGTCTTCTATGTTTTTGCATTCTATACTCAAAGTAATGCAAAAACAGTGCTAAGTGGTATAGATTTGAAGTTCAATATTATGTATATATACTCCAATTGGGTTACCTTGAACAGGTCCATAGGTCATAATCTCATATTTAATATCATTCTCCCGACTACTGATTCTATACGCCGGTTGACTTCGGTAAAGTTCAGTGCGACCACTGAGCAGATTAGCAGTTCGACATTGGTTGATTTCCAGAAATGATTTTGTTTTCCTTGGAATCGTACAACTTCCTTTGTTTCCTGATAACCCACTTTCGTATGGGTAGCATTCCTCATCGACAATTCTATAATATACAGAAAATATTGGGATGAACAATATAGGCTATCTACCTATTATTATGCAAAACTATATATATTGCCAAATCCTAGTGTCTATTTAGGTACATAGGTATATGTACACGATTGTTAGTATGATTGGGTATGACTGCCCTTGCTCCTTTTGCACTTAGATTGTTAGCGATAATTGAGCGCGGTTTTTTCTTTGTAATTTATGATAGCATCTTGTGCACTCAATTCTTTCCACGATATATATTTTTTGCATTCAATACCCAATATTATATTTGTAAATACCTAATATATATTATACGTAGCATTCGTTTAAGTGATTTTCAAAAAAAATTCTAACAATAGATCTGGTTCAGAGAAGCAACAGTGTAATGTGAATGGAGTGTGTACGAAACTTGACAATATATCGATATTAAATGCAGTTAAAAGAGCTTTCGTAGCGCACAAGTATGTTTTGATTTATGGATGATATAAGCGAACCACTTATATATATTTTTGTACTATAATCCCTCTTCACTTTATATGCTCAAGTGCTTGCTATATAGTCGATTCCTCTAAAATCCATGTGCCATAATATTGCTCTGCAAAATGGAATACATTTTAGTTTTCTTTTTTGAGCCACGATCGAAATGACGAAGAAAAGGGTATACGAAGAAATTTTTAAATACCAGTAGCTTGTCTCCTTCTTGCTTGTCTACAATTTATTACAATCATGTAATAAATTTAAAATGGTTGCACATATTATACTAATAAAACTTAAGTAATAATGTGGTATGAATCCTGTAT
>JAHZNC010005448.1:0-32296 GCA_027744095.1 Zhuqinia jingwanae | reverse complement strand
TACGGGAAGACTTCTCGGAAAATATTGATGATTAGAAGGTAGTTTTATTTTTACAAGTTGGATTCCTTTTTTTTAAGACAAAATATTCCGTTCCAGTAGTATCAAATTGTACTAGAATGCAATTATACTGATTTCTCCATCTCGTAATAACACAGGATACAAAAGTGAAATGCATATTATGCTTTTAGTAATTGGTGTGTACTATATTGTTTCAAATTTACTCTGATAAATATCAAATATATACGTAACAAGTAACCATAATGTAACGTAACGAGTGACCATACTATTTTGGCTAGTTCCAGGAAAATAAATCTTTTTCCGGAATTAAAGTAAATATACCGCTATGACAGTTTCTAAAAACTAAAAACAACTGCGGCGTTTGTTCATGTGCAACTCTCTCTCTCTCTCTCATACAGCCAGTTTTAATACTTTCGTTTTTTAAATTACATGCACACGCCATATACCACTATATTGCACACAACAGCAGCAAAATCACAAAATGTGCACATCTGCCTGTCTATTCTTTACTCTGTATATTTCCAGGGGAAAAACATGCATTTATTTTGAGTAGGAAAAAGCAGAATTTTTGTTTTTGCTACAATACTTTTTTCTTTCTCGTATTTTTTTTTAGCATTTGCTTTAGTGGTAGTAGTAGCAGTGGGAAGTGGCAACCGCTTATATAGGGAAGAGCAACATGGTATTTTTTTTTGTTTTTGCTACCATACTTTTTTCTTTCTCGTATTTTTTTTTAGCATTTGCTTTAGTGGTAGTAGTAGCAGTGGGAAGTGGCAACCGCTTATATAGGGAAGAGCAACATGGTATTTTTTTTGATACATTTCCCTTCTCCTTTCTTCTGATACACTACACAAAACCCTTTTTATTTATGTCAGTAAGAAGACATGCTACTTATATATATGTTCTGTTTTCTATTCTGTTTTGTGTGTGTGTGTGTGTAAACGGGAAGAGAAAGGGAAGTTTTTAGGAGGTTTTTCCAGTAATTTATCATCATGCGGCTGTTGTAGTGGCGGCTCTTGCTTTTCCATTCTTTTACGTCAGTCGAATCGAAATGACGTTTTCCTTTGTTCATCGCCACTTTTGCCTCTACCCCACATACATACATACAACATACTACACACAACAAAAACAACTTGTATTCTACTCCAAACATTCAACAATAAAAGCAACAAAAACAGTCAAGTGATATGTGAACAGAGAGATAAAAATATATAAAGATTTTTTTGCTGGTTTTTGTCAAGTATTCCCGGAAAACACTACTTCTCACAACCCACGCACATAAATATGTATGTATTCAATGTGAGAAAAAAAATACATAATGCTTAAAAATTGTGTAGACATCAAGACATTGCATGATACAATGCATTATTATTTTTTTGGTATGATGCAAGAGAAAGTGCAAGTGGTAGTATGGTACCACACACACACTGCCAATGGGGCTGTCACTGTAGTCACTGCTGTTGGCTATTACACATGTCAACAAAATGCAGCATGTCGTTGTTTACCAATAACCAACCAAGAAACATGGTATCACAGGATAAAATCGCTTTTTAAACTTTTTAAATGCATTACATGTAAACAGTAGTTCTCTACACTATTGGATTTTTTGTACTCTATATATTTTCACTTGTTTTATTGGAATGCATATACAACAACAACAACTACAACATGATGGACAAATCCCTAATGTTTTTGGGTAAATCTACCATGCTACTTACAACAAGAACCGCCAATGCAACTCACTAAATCTTTTTCACTCAAACACATACTCACCCAGGCAGACAGGATAGTTGCATAAGGGCTTCGATTACACGGAGCTTTTACCACTACAACAACAACAACCAAAGCGGCCTTTTTTATTTTGATGTTTGACTCCACAATTTTGCAGACTTTCTTTTTGTATATTTTTCTTTTCTTTTTTATGTTTGTTTGCTCTGCACTTAACAACTTCCTATGGCCACATAAACACGTTTACACGAGAACAATAATGATTTGATGTGATTTTTTTATAAGAAAAAATTCTAATGCCATTATGTTGTTGTGTATGCTTTATTTCTAATAGGTATAATGCTTCTATTCCTAACTACCCCATTGTTGTTTCATATGGTTCGGGAAATTAGAGTATAGTATGCTCAAAAGATATTTTATAAAAACATGAAGTATTTTTTGTAACAAGTACATTTTTGTAACATTTTTCTTGAGGACTTTTTTGTTAAATACGCATGTCGATTACATTGCAACATATTGTGCATTTATTGTATAGCACATCTACTACCTACACTGTTGCTACTTTATTCTGCCTGGAAGTCATTTTGTTCAGTGGCATATTGCCTGTCATGACGTGACCTGCCATACTGTATGGCATTTTAATTAATAGTTTTCTACGCGGAAGTGAGCTTTAATGGATAAATGGGTTGGATTCGTTACATGATACATATGAATATGAGAGTTATATACATAGTTTGAAGAATTGCTTGGTAAACAGAGGCTATTACTTTACAAAAAACATAAACATTGTGAATGAACATTGCATTTTAATGTTGTACAATTTATGTGGTTTCTTCGTGTTTTCAAAAGGTTCTGCCCAGTTTTCTACAAGAATATTATACAATGTGCAGTATTTTTATGCAAAAATATAGCGGGTATTAGTGCTTTATCAGCAGCGTAGTTTATAGTAATAAATCACTTTTTTGGGGGCGCAATAATGCTGGGTGACCAGACCACAAACATCATTATTTTTTCTTAAAAAAAAACACTTGAAAAGTACCAAAAATACAAAGTAATGGGTAATACATACAGAAATTAAAGATTATATACATGATACTGAAGTTGCTTGTAATAATAATAATATTTTCATTTATATGTATTTATGCGTAGGGCTAAAAGAGGGTAATGAAGCAAACCATAAAATGTTGCACAACACACTTACCATCCCGAAGTTGTATGGAGAATCACACGCATTCTGTCCGAAGATGTAGGACTCTCAAGAATTTGTGAACAGGAGGCTGTCATGCTGAGTATATTGAAACTGCTAGTCGTGGAACTGGGCTCGCTGCCAGAAGATCCAAAGAAATCGCCAAAAAGCGAAGTTGACGATGAGGAATTGGTCACTCTAAGGTTGGTAGAGTCAAAGCTAAATGTTGACCGGAAGTCGAGAGTGTGCCATTGTGGGTGGATCTGGAGCCACGATGGGAAATGACAGGTTTTTGGAGCTTGTACTGAAAAAACAATTACACAAAAAAAATGTTAGAGATAAGATAAAACTTGATGGTATATATGCATTAGCTATGTGAGTACCGTATATGTACGAAAAAAGTATGTTTATGTACGTATTTTTTTAAAGAGTATAGATAAGATATATCCTTTAAGATATACAGTAAACCATTTTATATTGATCATTTACAATTACTCAGAAACAGACGCCAGAAAATTGTATTGATTCAAAAGCTGTTTCAGTTCCGGTACAGAAATTGCGGAAGACAAATGGCAAATCCAGAACATCCAAAAATCCAAATATACAAGACCACTGGATGGCCATGGAATAATCACAAATTTTTGTTTGAAATCGAGGGTTTTTCGGCTTCACAAGTACTAGTTATGCATTTATAAGAAATAGCAGCGGCTGTGCAGTTTAGCCTTTCCCAAATAATTTGTCTTTATACGACAGATTATTCAATAATAATTAATTACAAAATGTTACGAAAATGAAATTACTTTTCTAGACATGCCAACTTTTTTTTTTGAGGGTTAGACAACTTTGTAATAATTGTGAAAAGGTATCATTCTCCATCATCCCGTCAAAGTTGCAAACACATATCGCAAAATATATACATACACCCAAACATAATTTGCTATGTTATATACATAGTAATTTAATTTTTGCAAGTTTTTTTCTCCGCGTTTTTTTATACTAAATTTGGCCTTGTCAGCTGTCAGTTAAGTTGAGTTAACAAAATGGCAAATTAGGTAAATGAAAACGGGAGAAAAAATTACAAAAACTAAGGCATGTCATGCCACTACTACTTGTGCTGATATAACAAAAACCACCACCACCACCACCACTTGTGCGGTTTTCTCCATATATACATTATAAATAACATGATAATAATTCATATGCAAATGTATAAGTATTTGCTTTTAGTAAGTAATTTAATATGAATACCGATCTGTTCATTACTTGTCTCCTTGTCTGGTAGGTAGTCAAACCCATTAAGTGAAGTAAACATATTCACTAGTGCTTATAATACTAGTCTATAATGGCGATAGTAGTATAGACAGTGAAGATCATGCTGTTGCACGAAACCAATCTAGTACATGATGCTAACTTTTTTTTCCAAAAAGAGTAACAAAACTTTTTTTTAGAACATCGTCATCACCATCTCTATCGTCCTCGTCGCCGACATGATCATGATCATCATCATCATCTGCAACGGAAGGTAGCTAGTTCACCAAACACACCTTTTTTTTCTTGTGTCAGTAGCGTCATGATGTGTGTACATATATGTTATGTATACACTCAACAACAACAACCAAAAAACAGAATACCACAAAAACCAGGTAATATAGGTAATGCAGTATCGCAATTTGGACAGAAAACATCTGAAAGTTTTATTTTAACAAAGCAGTTTTCGTGTCTAAACTTCCTTCTCCGTGAATGTGAATGCAAATGTAAGTGTGTGTGTGTGCATGTGTTTTTTTTACCTGGCATGACAGAATGGGAATTTTGTACCGAAAAGTATGCAGCAGTAAAGCTTGTCTACAACATTTTCTTTTCACACAGCAGCACCACCAAGAATACATATGCATGTATACCTACACATTTGTTTAGCAATATTACTACTGCTGTGTAATAGGTATAATGTCTAATGTGTTATTTCCCAAGTATATTGTTGTTGTATATGCCAACTTCTTTTACATTTTTTCTTCTTTCACTTGCTGCCGTCGTGTCCCATCTGCATGACTCCGGCCTCTCTCCCCCTCTCTCTCTTCTTTCCTTTCCGCACATATATACCTACCTTTAGTCTACATATTAGTACACATAAAAAAGGCACACATGAATTTTGCAAAATACCTCCCAATTTACTAGAAACAAGTTTCACCACCACCACCACTACTACTACTACTGTCAGTTATTTCTCCTTAAATGTGGAGATAAACAGAAGAGACAGCGTACATGTATTTGCACTACACATTAAATATAAACAACAACGTTTCAACATTTTTATGGAACTTTTTTTTTGGCAAAGAAGTAGCAGAGTAGTCTCCATCCAAAATTTACTTTTAAGGCAACAATAAGAATATATTATATTCCTACATATATTATGGGCATATTATGTGTAGAAAAAAAATAGTACACACCTGATTACTACTACAACATGATAACTATATATATGTTAACATGCTATAAAATTATATTATGAGTCGGCGGCGGCGGCGGTCTCCTCTTGGAAAAGTTTTCGTTGTTTTTTTGTGTGTGCATAATGACATCAGACGAAGAAGACAAAAGGATTACATTTTGTTGAGAGGTCAGTTTTATCCCAAGTTTTTTTACGTGCTTCTGAACCTCCACTTAATATTATCTTGGGTTTTTTCCTATTTAGTCGATGGCTTTACTGTATGCGAGAAAAAGGGTAAAAACGGCTAGTACAAAGCTAAGGGAGAGAAGATAAACTTTTGAAGGAGAAAACTCGAGCAAAAAGTGAAATGACAATGTATATGGATACAGCAACACAGCTATGTAGGATAGTACAAGGTTTCTTCAAGGGTATTTAGAGTGTGACTCTTTTTTAGATGTTTTTTTAGTAAACTACTATAACACAATAACAACAGATATCTACTTGAATGGAGACGAACAGGTGCTTGACCCAAGATACCCATATATGTATTACGCCACTGCAACACTTTTGTTACATTACATAGCTAACTGTTCTCTCCGGATGCTGAAACAAAATGACACTGACTGAGTATAGATGAATCCTTCTTTTTCTTCTTGTGCTGCTCAGAAGAAGACTCAACTTTCAGTAAAGTTAAGTGGATGGGGATACCATATCGCTATGATGAATACCTACATGCATGCCAGAATGGCTACTGCTAACGTCGCATAAGAATCCCAATGTGACTTTCTTTCGTCCGTGGAAAGTAGCTTTGTATAAATGGAAATAGTCGGAAAAAAAAATTTGGAATAGGAAATTTAATGTGAAAAATCGAACATTTCCTTTGCAATTTTCGCAAACATGAAACAATCTATACGAAACAAAGTTAGAAACACACAATGTTGAAAATTACAAGTTTTTTTTAGAGCGTTTCAATTACTTCTGAGTTCATCTTTCTCTGTTTTTATGTGTGTGTGTATGTGTTTTTGGTACTGCATGGTACCGTGTACACGTCAATTTCACCTTTATTTTTATGCTGGTGTAACAATATGATAGGTACACATACAGTTTACGATTTTGCCCCATACGAAGAACAGCATCATCAACAAAAACATTTTTAGGTAATTGTGTGTCTGTGTCAAGTGGGCGTTATGAACCTACTTTTTTTCTGCCGCTACTTTCCCTTTTTCTCCATCATCAAAACCCATCGTGAACTATCGCTATCTATATTTTTTTTGCTCTAGGTATTTTCCTGCTATTATTTTTTCTCTTTCCAATTTATGCCAAAAGCTCAAAATGTAGGAAAAAAATATAGGGACGGAAAACACAACGGGGAAAGTTTTTCGTTATGCTATAATATTTTGCTTACTAGGTAGGTAGATAGGTAGATACATTCAGCACAAGGGAAATTGCAAGGCTGAATATTTTCTTCGCGCGAACTGCTTACTACACACTGCTAAGCTAAGCTCTACTATTATAAAATACAGTGTAAGTATGTACTTTTTACCTACCTACCTGCTTACCTACCAACTCATGTGTACCAAATACTTTTACCATTATTTTTTCCAATCTTTTTTTACTTTCAGTGTGTAATCGGGAAAGAAAATGGAGATATGTTCCTCGTCTTCTATTCTGAAAAAAAAGAGAAAGTTTTTCCCCACACCACTTTTCGAATTGACTACTTAAATATATTGTACCACACACACACACACACACGTTGTAAAGGTTCCCGTGTAATCATGACCTGATTTGGGAAAAAAGTCTTATATGTATACATAGTAGCACACACACACACACACATTGCAAAATCTAGTGCGTTTTGTGAATAAGCAATAAAGCCTATATGTGTATACCAACCTATTTTAATACGACTCAGCTTTTTATAAATATAAAAGCAAAGGAGAGGCGGGAATAATACAAACGCGTGTGTGCATAAAAAGTGTTATACCCATAAACTTTTTCTCTCTAAAAATAGAGCTAGTAGTATCCGCCATCCTGGCAGTATAGTGGATAGTAAGTATAGTATACATGCGCCACACCTGTCGATAAATTTATGGTTTTGTTTTGAAGCATCACCTGCTTCCCTCAGGCAAAGCAGTAAAGACAGAGACAGAGAGAGTTTTTCAGTTGTACAGCACCAGATAATCATCATCACAGTAGTGATCATCATCATCGTCCACATCATCATCAACGCTCGATGCCTTTGGCATGCAAAGATGGTTACAGCAGCGAGACAGAGAGAGGACAAAAGAATTTTTTCCACTGAAATTCTCTAGCAAGAGCGTCCGTGCATTTTTTTTCTTTTGAAACGAGCTGAATGAATAGTACATAGGGAAAAAAAAGAAAATAGTTTTTTCTCTCTTTTGGTCCTCGCCTGTGCAGTTTTTCTTTGTAGAGGTTTCAGAGATGGTTGATATACACTGTTTTTCACCAGAATTCCCACTTGTAGGAGGAGGAGGAGGAGGAGAAAGAAAAAAAACTATGAGACCATAATGGATGATGGGCCTAAGCTGTATATTATATGTATGTTTGAGTATATATATATACCCATTACTACTACAAACAAGCAAAGTTTTTCATCTTACAATAGAAATAGACAGATTTCTTCAAAGTTATAGTCAGCATCCCCATTCAAAACTCCCTTTGTAATGCAAGCATAGTTTATGTATTATAGTGAATTGTATAAGAGACAATAAATACACAAGGTGTTCCAGATCACAATTTTTTTTACTAGATGGTGGCTAAACTTATCTCTCAACGAATATTACCATATACTTTTCGTTTCACGTGTATTTGTATGATATGTACATACTTATGTGTACTGTGTAATCATTTATTTTAGCATTTCACATTACTAAAAAAAATATACATTATTTTGGGTACAAGCAGATATAAAAGCATTGTGTATGCATTGAAGAAGTATCCTGGATAAACAAAAAAAAAGAAGCACAAGAAGAAGAAGAAACAAGAAGACAAAAATCCAAAGAAAACCCAAAGAGCTAGTTTTTGTTTGTCTTTTTCGATTGGAATGAGTCGTGGTGAAATGGTTCCTTTGGGATATCTAACGTCCTATTCGTCTTTAAGAGCAAAAAAACTATTATGTATGAACATATAATCTTATGATGCTGCTGGAATCTATAAGACAACTTGGAGGTAGTATACATTATATAGGTGCACAAAAATATCAAAACACGTTATTTATAGATACATAGAGAATACACATGAATACACGTACCTACCATAAGGGCATACCATGGAGCATTGATATAAATGGAAGCTGGCGTTGTTGGTTTATACCGATATTATTTCTTTGTAGCCAAAAACCTGCCAGACTTATAAGCTAGACCATTGCACACAAGAAGACTGAGTCAAGACAAAAAGGCCAAAAAAAAATGATACGAACACGTTTTCTCTCTCTCTCGTTTTCTCAGAGAAAAAAATACAAAAAGCAAAACCTTCCTGTCTCGTCGTATTTTTCATAACGCTTCTCCACAGAGCTTACAGAAAATGGCAAAAGATGATAAACAGTAAAAGATACATATATTCCATCTTGTTTTGTGCATGGTACGCATTCACGCATATTATCGAACACAAAAAACATAAATAAATATATATTCAATAATATGTATGTATGCATGTATATATTTATTGCTATATCTCTATCCACTATACTTAAGCATATTACTTGTATTCATCTATAATGCACGTTAGTATTTCCCTTTTGTTCTTAATCCCTCAAACGGAAAGTAAAAATGAAGAGACCACTTATGTTACACTACTACTTTTGCCAACTTTCGCTCAGCTTATAAACTATTGTTTTCTTTTCTACTTTCTCTCTCACTTTATTTTATACGAATATGATTTTTGTAAGAAGAAAAAACGTTTTACGATAATATGCAGTTAAGCATCTCTGACAATGTGTATTTGTGTGTTTTGTTATTACTTGGATGGAGTTGAAAGTAATAATAGCAACAAAACTGACTACATATATATGTTCTACACGGAAGTAGACCAAAGAAAAAACTGCTGATGATAATAATGAGTGTAGATTCATACACCCAACTGAAGCCTTACTGTTGTGTATACAAACACAACACATACATACACCCAACTAATATTCCAGTCCAATACCAATAAATAAATACGCGGTAGTCAGTAACGAGCTAACAAACGAAACAAAAAAAGTATATATTCAGAAGTTGTTAGAAACACAGCAGAGTTTTTCGTGGTAGTAGAAGTGCGAGTAACTAAACAAACGAGAGAGAGAGAGAGAGAGAAAGCGAAGTAAACGAGGGGAATGAACGAGCTAAACGAGGTGGGTAGCATGAATGAATGGAATGGTTAAAGAACAAAACACACAGAAAGGGAAAACGTAAAAGAAAACGAAGTTAAGCTGGTGAAAAAAAGAAACTATAGACGGTGGTGGTGCGGATACAGAAAAAAAAATATGAAGATATAGTGAAAACATGAATGCAGTCGGTAGTTAGACCAATGGTTTTAAAAAAGTGTACAACGTATGCGTTTTTATATACCTACCTACACATTCTGAATTTAAGACAATTTTGAGATATGATGATGACGAGAAGAGGTATGTACGTAAGAAGAAAAAAAGAAGGTAAGAAAGGATAACAAGTAGAATAAAAGATATACCTAAAATGCTTTATATTTTTGTATTTCTCGTTTTCCGTTTTTCTATCTTATTTTTATTTTATTCCTTTTCGTCTTAAACATTTTTTAGTATTCAGCGGAAGCCACTCGATATCGTCAGTCATGGCCATGATTCACTCTCCCTCTCTGCTTATTATTATAAAGATCAGTCTCAAACATGGCATACATTCATAGATATATACCTACTCATATACACGTGTGTATACCTAGCTATCTGATTGTGATTATATGTACATGGATCGTTAAGGTGCATTACGCACAGCCGTATTTAGCTTGAATAGTTATGTACATAAAAAGTAACTCTAGAAGAATCTAAATTTCGAATTAAGCTTACTGCTGCTTGCTGATACGATTTTCTTGAGAGTTTTGAGTGTCGGATATGTACTTTAAAAGTTACTACTTCCCTCTCTCTCTCTCTCTCTCTCTCTCTTTCTACTTCTACTTACTATACAAACCTCCTACACAACTGCTCATTCATATATGTATATATTGTATAGAATTTCGTTTCACACGAAAAAATTTTTTTGTTATATTTGTAAAGAAAAGTAACAGCACTTTTTTTCTGCTGCGTGTACACGTAATAATGTAATATAATAGATGTAAAGGAAGAGGAAGGAAGAAAAGGGTTAGTTGCTACTGCTGCTGCCACTGCTACTCTTACAAATATTAGACCTAACACTTTTCTTTAGAATGCGTGTGAGGAGAAATGTACGGTGTAGTGTATACATACCACACTTTATAACAATTCGTTTTTTTCTCTCTTGTCGTCTTCTCTCTTTCCCTCTGCTTCCTCCTTCTTCTTTACTCACTCTTTCTCTAGTCCTCTCTTTTTTTTCCTTCACGGTAACAACCAACCATTTGAGTTCATTTTCGTAGTTGGCTGCTCATTCAAGGATTTACGCTATTTCACATTTTTTATATTCACTTTTTTTTTCACGACACACAAGAGTTGTATGGGTGTGTGTAGTCTTTGTAAAGCTGTGTATATAAATAGTATGAAGCAAAGCAGCACGGCACACTCTACCCATAACTTACTCTGTCTTTCAAGCTTCCTATTCATATTATTATAAAGTACTGCTACATTCACAGCAGTCAGGAGTCAGAAGAACTGTGTATAATAGGATGTGCAGTTATATATGTGGTAACTATGTATATGTATAGACTTCAAGACAAGTAGTGTGTGTGTGTGTGTGTGTATTAAATGAACTTATTCGTAAAAAAAGTAGTTGTAATAGTAGTCATGTGGTAATACGTAGTATGGGATCACTCAGGCTTAAAAATGTTCTTTTCCTCTTCGTTCATTTGAGTGGAATGATCCACTTTCCACAATATTTTCAAATCTGGATGTCTACTGTTGTGTGTATATATGTGTACGCGCGAATGAATGAATGATACAAATCAAGAGTAAAAGAAGAAGAAGAAGAAGAAGAAGAAAAAAGAGTGTGGGAATTGAAACTTTCTCCTTCCAAGAAAGAAAAGGAAGAGAGGAAATGAAAGGCGTAGAAGCAAAAGGAAGAAACCTGAAAGACGTCTTAAATCCTACTCAAGGTATTGTACAACAAAGCTTTATAGGATGTGTAGTACTCTTCACATTTTAAAGTATATATATTTTTAACACTTTTATCACCTTACTTTTACATTTTTTTTTCTCCTTAACTAACTATTGGCTGACTACATTATTATATACCTATATGTGTGCAATGTGCATACAATAAAAAAAGAAGTTTTTTCCTTTGCGAGAATGGCATGATCATCATCATATCATCAACAGTCAATCGCAATCAAGAAAGTTTTATAAAGGAAAGTGAAAGAAGTGTAAAAATCGGCTATTGTTATGCTGGTGCGTTAGCCATATAATAAAAATGCAACGATTTAACAACCTGCGTATTATGTGTGTTTAAGGTAATGGTGGTGGGGCTTTTTTTGCATTGTGTGAAATGAGAAAAAGGTATTATCCAACTCTTGTTTGCAACATGTCTAGAACTAGTAGAAGGATTATAGTTTTTAAAGTCCGCTTTCACATGCTGCTACTCTTTTAAAGCCTTTTTTGACTGTAATTCCGCTTAAATATGTGTACTTTGAGCCTCTCTGCTGTGATTGCATGGAACCACAAGCTTAAAATTGCAATACGGTACTTTCTACGCACATAGGTACACATATAAAGCTTGTATTTTTTTAAATGCTTTTCACTTTTGGTAGAGTATAAAAGTAGTTGGAAAAAGCAACTATTTTTTTTCTATTGTAAACTTACCTCTCCGAAACGTCATGGTTCTGGATCCCTCTAGAATAGATAGTCCATTACACGTGGCATCTCCGCTTTGTGAAACGCGGAACATGATATTAGGATCCATTATGAGTGAGCTAGCAGCTGGCGGACTGACTAGAGGATAAGAGGATGATGACGACGACGATGGAGATGATGATGTTGATGATGCAGATGCCGACGAATTAAAACTGCTCATCAGATGGTTATTCCTCATAATATTGTGATTTATGAGTTGATGCTGCTGCTGTTGCAATTGCACTGGTTGTTGCATCAACATTTCGCCTTGATGATAATGTTGTTGTTGTTGCTGTTGAGCGGAGGATAAAGTATGGTGAAGTCCTCTGACACCATTACCACCACCAACTCCAATAACACTTCCAACGACTGGCAACCCTTTTTTAATTTTCTCGTACACAAAACATCGAAATCTTTCCTCGTAGCTGGCATGATGTTGGTACTTGATCAACCCGAGTAGATACCGGGATGAGCCTTCCTTCCATGAAGCTAAGCATTGAAGCTCTTCCACTATTATTATTTTTCAAAGAATATAAAATACATACAAACATAAATACCTAAGCACATTATTATAATCAAACACAATACATGGATATACATTGTGTGCATAGTGCACACTCAGGAAGAGATACACACACACACGCACAACAAAAAATGCGTGTGTATGTATCCATTCTGAGAAAAAGAAACAAGTTTAAAAATTCATTAGTTTTAATATATTCCCTTCGCTCTATCCTTTTTTTATCCCGTACAACCATTCATTCATTAAACAAACATCTGGATCCTCCTTTTTTAAGGATTACTGAAGAAAAAAGGGGAAACAAGTGTAAAATGCAAAACAGGGATGAGCCATAAGCCACCAACACCAGTACACTGTACTGAATGATTTTGACTACCACTATTCCATATTATTATATATTCAATTCCATCCTGTTTTTTTCCTTCGTATTCATCATTTGTAATAACAAAATATAAAAAAGAAAGCAGAGCTGAAAAGTATGATCATTTATCATTGTTCACCAGCAGCAGCAAGCGAGCAAGCAAACAGTCATTCTAGTCAGTATTCTTTTGTTGGTCCCCCATCATGTTTGAGTTGTATAAAAGCATTGCTTTAAAAATTACAATACACCAACAACAACTACAACAAAACAACGACATTAATATCACTGCACCGCCACCACTTAGGGTGATATATAGGGATAAAAAAAGACACATAATAGAATAGAATCCTTGTTGCATTCAATTCTTCTGGTTTTCCAAGATTACGTTTTACAAGTGTAACGGAGTAATCTCTTTTTTGCGGGACGATCCAGATTTGTAAACAACAAAAAAATGAACAAACAAAACATTCCAACAGAACTGAAAATCAGATACCTATTTGCAAACATAATTTACAGGGGATATGCTGAATTTACAAAAACGGATGGAAACTCTATTTATTACTTAGGTACATTATTACGTGGCATAAGAGAAGGACAGCCCAACTTGAATGGAGGAACAACGAAAACCAACTTAAACTGATCTGTATACTGTCTTGTTATTAAAAGAAAAGCGTCTAGATTTACCAGTGCTTTCAGTTCCGGGTACGTCTGGACAAGCTTGATAATTCAAGAGAAGTCGGGAAGGATGTGTACAGGAGTCAACGGATGAAATTGGATATCTGCATTCCCCATGGCCTCTGTTATATGTGAAGCTGAGAGGTGCTCTAAATGGACAGTCTATTGCTTTTGCATCCAAGCGGAACATTGCAAATAGATTCGCATCTCCTGTAATAGTTGAGCAGACGCTGCGTACAGGTCTTCGCTCAGGAAGACAGAATGCTAGACAAAATTGAAAGAAAAAAACACAAAGCATACATATTATTTATTTAGAAAAAAAAATGTTGAAGGTCATACTGACTTGACCTTCTTTTGTTTTCATTAAACAAAGCGCATATTACCCCAAATCCTCAGGAAATACATTAAAAATTTAAAACTGGTGGCGTGTCATGTTACTAGAGCATAGTAGAAAATAAAATACTTAAAAAGTTTCACACGACTTACTTTCTTTGTACTGGAGAACATTGTAATGTTTCTCATGAAACACCACGCAACGATAGCAGTCATCCCGCCTGTAAAACCATTAAAATCACACACCATGTTGAAAAAAAATGAACAGCCACAAAATTACTTTTCCCCTTTGTCCATTAATCATCTTACTTACTTACTAACCAAAAGCAACACTTTTTGTTTTACTATTATTATTTTATTTTACTACTACCAGTATTATTTAGTACAAAGTAATCACATTTTGCGTGATTATCCAACCAAAGTACCCCATTGTACACTGGTGGCATTAACGAACATGCATTCTAAAATGTAAACATCTCTCCTATCTCCTTCTCTACCGCTATCTAGCTTCTTTACACTACTCTGTACTGTCTATATACTACAGCTACAGACACACCTGCTTCTGCAAAAAAAAGGTCCATGTACAATGTAACCCCGAGAATGCAACTCAAGTAAAAAGGATAAAGCAAGACTTGCGCATATTATCGGGTTATGTACAAGCGATTTCCTGCTCCTACATCCCCGATAGAAGATTTCACAGTGTATGCAATATTTCCATGTCTTGTTAGTTTAACCTTTCCATTTTCCGCTTGCCAGACCGAAATGTATCCCTCAAGCAATTTATATGGAATTGTAATTTACAATGGACTGCACACATGAAATACATACAGGTAGAGAGAGAGAGAGAGAAAGAGATAAGGGAAGCCAGACTAGCTTTATTTCTCTTGTTTGCATCAACAAAAGTACATGCACATAAAGAAGGCATAAACCCACATATACTACACAAAACACACATATATGTAGGTACCAACGCATTATCAGATCTTCACTTTGAGCCATCAACATGAAATGATAAAACACGTTGAGCTTGTCGAGCAGGAAGTCGTAGTGTGAAAGTTGCAATCGGCGTAATCGTAAACACAGAAAAAACATGTTGATGATGATGTTTAAAGGGTGCATAAATAGATGCAGTAAAAAAGTGCCCGCACACAACCATTACACTAATGGATGTCTACCCACTTATTCTTGTAATTTTTTAGAGCAGAAGGAAGAAAAAAACAATGCTGTGTGCTGCCTTGAGTGTTACACAGTTAGTTTGCAATGCATTTTGTTTCCTTCAACAAAAGTTGGTGCGGTACTTGGTGGTAGGTAGGTAGAGAGAGAAAACTTGACAAACGGATAAAATAATACTCGCAGTGCAGTCAAGTTACTCCCTCCCTCGCCTCACTCACAACGTTTTGACAAAATGATAATTTACAAGCCACAAAATGGCTCATTCATTTTGACAGCTGTAAAACATGCAACGCAACACTAATTAAAGCCATGAAAACTACACTTTCGTTTTGGCCTGGAAGTAGTTACCCGAAAATCTTATGTACATATACATATATGCTTGCATGCTACTAATTTGGTGGCAGTGTTGGTGGTGGTGGTGGTATAGTGGATGGGTGACGATGATGATCTTGCAATAAGTTGGGAGCTCAAATGGCAGAGACGTGCATATTTGTTGCAAGTAAAAAGTAAATGTACAATTTATGAATGAACACACACACACATGCATGCATGCATGGGTTATGTTTGGGAAATTGAGAACTGAACATTGGGTGCTTTTTACATTACATGCATCATAGTCAGCCAGTCAGTCTGCGATTACGAGAGAGTCGGAAGAACTCAAATGAGTCACAAATGAGTGACATGCATTGAAATGAGCATTTTTCTCACATGTTATGCAAACCGTGCATAATGTAATAAAACGAGAGATTAATTCGGTGTTATTATTTTTACTTGAGTAGCAGTTGTAGTCAGACCAATTATATGTGGTCTGTTCAGTGTTTTCTCTGTTATTTATTATTGCTTTTCCTCTAGGCTTACAATCATGACATTTCTTTACGGTATGATGATGATGATATGTGCATCTGTACAGGTCATAATTTTAACCACCAACTATGAAATAAAACGGAAACAAGACAAAAAAACACTGCTAAATATTTGGGTTTGTACATTTATGTTCATTATGCCCCTTTTGGTATGCATGTATATGCTGACATACAACAACAACGTGAAAGGGAAGTTGAAAGTTTTCAATTAGCTGATTAGCCATGGAGGCGTAATGAACTTGGAATGAGTGACTTGACTAGAAGATGAATGACGTGTACTATTTACTACACTACCCCAACCATACTGAGCGATTATAAATGAAGGAATGAATAACAAAAAGAGAAATTGCAGTTGCATTATTTTGCTTTTACGATTGAATATATTTACTTTTAGTACTACATCATCTTCTTTTCCTTCAATTTACGTTACACATTTTCTGGCTCATATTATGCGTAGAAGCAAAGAGACAGACACCAAAATGTACACAACGCAAACATACACACAGACACACACGCATGCCATTTCATTTTCATTCAAATTTAAATAAAATACCTACATGCCAATGTGTACATGCATACGTTATACTGCATAAAAAAATCTAACTACATATATTGAATATCTGTATACTAAAGTCAATGCCATGCGTCGCCTCTTAATCATGCAGGTTTCCTGCTGGTGTAGCCCCATCAACTCTCACTCTCTCATCTCTCTGCCAAGTATGCATACAAATAGCCGAGTTATTTTTTTTCGGGACTCAACTGCGTGGTTAATCCATCATCATCGCTCCTCTTCTCTTCTCCTCTCTCTCTACAATAAAAAAATATTGTTAGCTTTCATTGTTTTCCTCATCTCTTTTCGTCCCATACGCTACACACATTTCGATGTAATCCGCATTGAACACACGTTTCAAAAAAAAACTTTTTTGCCTGGACTATTTTTCCTCTCTACAAAATGTAACTTGTAATTAAAAATTTAAATGATTCTATTCTTGGTGGATTGTACAGAGCACACGCACATTATAACCTTATGCTACTCTCTATAATATACGCACAAAAATGGGAATACAAGAAGAAATGCAGAGATTGGGAGAAAAACAGTGGTTGTAGTGGATTTAACCAAAACCCTAATTAGCATGTAGAAAAAAACACAAAGAATGGTAGAATAAAACAAGAAAAAACATCAGAACAAGCATGTTTGAGTTGGCAGTTGGTAAAATGGAGACAACTCAAGTTTTTTTTAGCCATTAAGAGAAAGCTTTTAATTCCAATCCATACAAAATTACATGAGTAAATAAATCTGCTTTCTTTTTATTTTTTTTGAAATGATGAGGGAGTCGATTATTCAAGCATGTGGACTCACTTTTTAATGTTTACAGCAAATATATGTATATATTTTTATCATGGTAGAAAATAAAGTACAGAGAGACGGTTACAATTTTACTGAAAAAAGGGATATATTTTTTTGTTTTTGTTCTAGTTTGCTATTACCATTACCACTACTTATACCACCACTAGCACTGCCGCCACCATTAGAATCCGTTTTATTCAAGAGATCCTTCTTATTTCACAACTGATTTTTTTCTCTTCTTTTCCCCTATCAAACTCAACAAAACATCGTCAACTTGATCATCTTCCGTCTATCCTAATGATGATTATAATGGTAACAACCGATTGTTCTCTTTCAAAAAGAAATATATACTGACGAAAGAAAAAAGCATGAAAAGGATGGAACGAGCGTCGAATTTCAATTAGAGTCACACCAGGGGATTAAAAAATGAAGACGGGAAAGAAAAAAATAAGAGAGAGAGAAAAAAAGAAGCAGAATGAATGGAGTAAATACAATAGGGATCTTTAACCTTGGTCGCGTTCAAAAAAAATATACAACAACGACGGCTGACGGCTCGTCTCACTCTCTCTCCCATTCATTTTCAAGCAGTGAGTGTATTATGGATAGCTATTTACTACTTTTCTCGCTGTTGATTTGTATTAAAGTAAAGTAACTTGTAATACGTGAATTAAGAGCAATTTTACCGTGAACCCTGAATGAAGTGCATATAACCATGCAAAGTAATAATAACATGATGGCTGACTGACTGTGTCTGTTATTATGTATATAGCTTTCACCCTGCTTGCTTTTGAGTTAAGAGAGAGAGAGTGTGTGTGAGCCTTTTAAAAAGTGAATATTTAAATATACAGACGGCTGCTTAAAAAGAAAGAAAGAACTTTGTAGCTGTTGCCTTTTGTGTGTTGCTTATTTTTTTCGGAGAACCTGAGAGAGGGATATTGAGAGAGAGAGAGAGAGAGAGAGAGAGAGAGAGAGAGAGAAAGAACCCCCCTTTCATTTTCCTTCACGGAAGGTTTTTTTTTAGCGGATGCATCGTTTTCCAAGGTTATTTCAATTAGACGAAATGGGAAAGAATTTTTTACTAAGATTTCCCCGGGTAGCCATTTACGGTCATGAAAATGGGGTTCACCTGACCCTTTTATGCAAATTCAAAATAATAAAATAAAATAAGAATGTATGCTTTTATTTTTCCCATGCAATGTTATGATATGCTTGTAGATAATTTGATGTGTTGCTACACAAGACAAAGGCATGCTATATATATATATGTACCTAGATATATGTACATATTCATGTCTAATAAGTCATGTCTCTAGTTAGTTAGCTTAAAAAGTTACAATAATGTGACTTAATCTTGGGAAAGAAGGGAATAATAAAAAATAACTAGTTTATAAAAGGAAGAGAATGTGTATTCCACCATCTGCGTCCCATCAAAATAATGAATACTTTAGTTCATGATAGATACACAATGGCGACCCCACGACTTGTTCTGTTCTGATATTGTATGTATACCTCAGTATATGCAAACATAAATACAAATACCTACCTAGTTTACTTCTTTGATAGAAAAAATATATGATAATACGCAGAAACTTTGTGGGAGATGTGAGATATTAGTATTCTTTTGAAATTAAAGCGTGTCTTTTTTTACTTGCTTCATTTTTATAAAATTATATCTTTCATCCTTCTAAAGCGATGTACATTTTCGTTTAATCTAATATTTAATAGAATTGTTGTACTTTGTATAATAATAATAATGATAATAATAATAATAGGATGCTTAAATAAAATGGGTATATGGTACTCCATGGATGAATAAAGTAGCAGGGAAGAAAGAACTTACTCGTTGTAAATAAGATATTTGTCGCCATCTGCCTCGACACATCGACCTTTTATGTTGATAGCGTTGCGCGTAATGGTGATTGTTTGGTGAACTCCGGATTGAAACCAGTTGCCTTCCCAGTGACTTGGTAAGTGACATCCTTCTCCACCTAAAACATTCATTACAAAAAAAAGATGTATTATTTTGATTAAACAGTTATTAAAAAATGCTTTACATTAATATTCAAAATATAAGTGGGTATAATATATATACTTTGAAAATACAACACAATTTTTGAGGAGCTGTTTTACATTTTTCTACATATTGTAGCAACCATTCCCACACATTTCTAACAATTTACCAACAAAATATACATATCAACATTATATTAACATGTATTCATGTTTTCCATCAACGGGGTTTATTTTTTTTATTTATCCAATTTAAAATATTAACTTAGTACGGCCTTGAAAATTACGTGTTGAAAAAGTTGAATTCAACGCAGCACAATCTTGACATTGAAAAATGCAAGGCGTAAGCATATGCGTGCATGCTTGTACCCATAATATGACGTAGATTTAATGCACCAAGTGCAATTCATATATATATATTTAAAACTTGTATTATTTTTTTTCAAGTACTCCTACCTTGCACTTCATGTTTCGTCAGACATGATACAAGCAATATTACTTCATTCATTCATATGATGTCTTTTCTCCAGAGGGAAAAAGTGTGTGTGCATATATATGAGAGACGTGGGATGATAATGTACTTTATATGCGTGCATGTTTTATTGCTTGTGTGAGGAACTTCATGTAAAATATAGAGGCAGCAGAAAGGGAAAGTAAATTACATTCCCTTAAACACACTTAAAGTTACATGTACAGACTGTACTATAGAGTCGAGAGGAAAACAAAAACAACAGTTGACAGCCGTGTCAGTGGCAAAAGCAAGTGTGGTTGATGGATGGACACTTTATTCTCTAAAGACACGCAGTACTCAGTACTACTCATACTTTACACTCTCATTCATACACTGCTACTACTACTACTTTTCCAAACTGCGCATACCCACTTACTATACATTCATCATCAGAGTACTTGTGTACATTTTTCGCCTTTCCCTCAACATGTTTTGTATATTTGTTAGTTCCCCTCACATGCTCTTCTCTACTCGCGTAAGAGCATGTACGTATGTATGGAGATGTGCGGTTAAGTGAGGTACTGGAGGAGAAACATGTGAGCAAGAAAATGTACTCACTCACTCACTTCAAATTATTATGCAGTTTCTCTCTTTCCCTACCATGATGATAATAATGATGAAGTACCATTCATCTATCTCTTCTCCACTTCTTGTTGCTGGAGATGATCTTCATCATCATGATTTTGATCTTTGTGAGTGGTGGAGGAGTGCCATATACTACTTTGCATTAAAATGCACTACTTGTTTTTGGCTCATGCATCAATATATACTACACACAAAAAAAAGTGGGTTTACACTTTGCCGGTTTATTTGACTGCTGCTTGTTTTAGGAAGATGCTCAGCTCATGAAGACTTGAGGAAATATATATAATGGAAACTGGGTTGGCTCATTCTCTTGAGTGAGATGATGTAGTAGAAAAGTCATACCGTGTAATTTATGCACTTGACAGATAGTAGGCTTGAGAAATGAGTATTAAAAAAATTTACACTTTATGTGAACATGCCTTAAGTATATTATGAACACATATGTACATTCATATATTATGTTTGTATTCATTATCACAAGCTCGTTTGATGGTTCATCAAGGAAGGAAATACACTGACAATAGTAGTAGTGTGTGACAGCAAGTTGATGAACCGGCTTTTGTCTCGGTGTCTAATAATAAAGAGATGTTGGCTTGATGCGTTTCTGTGATGTAAATCTCACTTTATTTTTTGTTTCCTCAAACTTTCATGAATTTATGTTTGCAGAGGAAAAATCTTTGACAAAATTTTGGGACAAACTAGTAGTACACACACATATTCAATATTATGCATTGCATATCGAAGGCTATAGACAATATACACATATATAGCAATGAACATATATGAGTCATCATCATTATCCCACACTCCACAAAGCAGGCTTGTCATGTCACTCAACAAGCATATATTTATGCATGCATCTCTAGTATCTAGTACGACACGGATGATAATGTGCATGCTCATGTCATGTCATTTGTCTGTGTGTACTCTTACATTTCCATAAGTGCTGTCAAAGCTCTTTGTTACTTTTTTTACACAGTAGATGAAATAATCGTGTGACATATCTACTAACATCCCAGCCTATTTTGCATTTTTGTGTAGTAGTAGTAGTAATAATAAGGATCCCGTCCCGGTGTGTGGTACACAAAATAATGCACCAAACTTCCGTAGCCACGATAAGACAATGCGGATGTAAATTTCAGCCCAACAAACGAAAAAGTATTATTATTACTTTTGCCATTACTACCACTATGCACATAATATATGTATATATACATACATACCTAGTACTTATATTTAATAACCCTTTTCATCTCATCAAGTAGACATAAATTCATTAGCAAGTAAAATCTCTCTACTACACACAAACAACACACTATCCACTCTACTATTTGTAATTTACTTTTATGCTTGCGGATATTACCATATGTGGTGGTGGTGGTAAATCATGTGTTTAAATTATGATTAGATGGCAAGGGTGACAGTAAAAACAGACACTGTCACACTCACAAATTTATTTTCTTGAAAAGCCATTATAATTTTAGTATGTATTACATTTTATAACATCAAAGTTTTTTTTCAATGCACATCCCCTACCTGAATATTAAAACAAAACTTCTGTAAAATTTTCCACATTAAAGGAAATGAATAAAAAGGATCAAGTTCTTCCGGATTTTCTGCAATAATGTTATGTAAAATATTATGTTAATAATAATAAAGTATAACTGTGGCTGTATGTTTAAAATTTCATCAGACCATGTTATTTTTTGTATTTCATCACAAGATGGTCTATTTTTAACCTTATTTGGGCATACATGTACATACGTATATATATAACATGTTAACTTATTTAAATTTCTGTAATCCAGAACCCATTACTAATGTCATCGTCGTGAAAGAAAAATGCAATGAAAAAAATTCCGCGTTTATTTAATGCTTACATCATCTATTATACAACTACACCAGTGCATACTTACCATTAATATAATATAATGGCGGTATTTAAGTATCGGAGGGTTAAGAAGGAAATTGCATTTTTACTATGTTTATATAATCGGGATAGTTGTGTGTAAACACACGGTGTATATGCATGCCTATATACAAACATATTATATAATGTTTTATTTTAACAAAGAAAGTTTCGTTTTGTTCAATAAATAGAGCAACAAACAACAAAACAAAATGTAATTTCCCAAGTTTCCTCGTATCATAAACATTAGTCATCATGGTGGTGTTGCTGTGTTGCAATAATACTTATTCGTTTTAGTTCTAGCATTGCCATATCATATGTATACGAGCAGATACATTCTTTTTTTCTCGACACCAACAACATCACCCCACACACCATATCACCACCACCACCACCCCAACTTTGCTTATTCAGCCCATTTAGAAAATCTCTTTAGAAATATTTATTTCACCACAAAACAAAATCTCATCTTTCTTCACGTATATATTTAGTTGACACAAATGGACTATTTTCCATTTCCAAACACAAAAGTCTTTTTTTCCTTCAGGGTCTTGGAATTGAAATTATGTTAGGTAAATATTAGCACCATATCATATACACAATGTAGGTACACATTTTACACATACATGCATAAAATACTATTACATATATTTATCAGTTACATTGTGTCTGTGATTAGACACATCAGATGAGTCGGATATATAACCCGCAAGGAGAAGGAACAAACCCACAGTTCCAAAAATAAGACAATAGCATTCACAGAATATTATGTTCCATAGCAAATGGACTGTATCACATTTTGCTTCATATAGAGAAAAAAAAGGTGACTAGAAATATGTATACGGTAGGTACAGAGTACACATAGGTGCATATTGGGATGAATGTTGAATGTGGAATATAATATTATGCGGTTTTGTTGACTATATGCAAACATTGAAGATATATGCATAAAGTTTTTCCAAGAATACAAAAAATCCAGGCAAGTGTAGTTGAATAATATAGTATGCATATTTACAAATCTTTTTGAATACAGACACACACACACACACACCATAATTTTATTGTGCACAAAAACGTTATGCAGAGAAGAGAGTGGAGCAAACCATTATCTCATTGCCACATCCTCCCATTTTCCTCTTTCTTCGAGCAAAGTCTGCTAGAAAGAATGAGCGTTTTGCTATTTGCTCTTTTTCTCTTGTCTGCTTGAATTGTGCACTAATGTGTTCCTTTGCTGGTTGCTCCACCATTAGTCAAGTGTGCAGTCGACCAAGTCTAGTTTGAGGATATATATAGGATGTGCATGCAACGCATAACGGTTGAAAACAACCTAGTTTACGATGCCACCTTATCAGATCGCTACAAATCGCAGTGAACGGTGACACCTTTACTACCGCCTACCATAAAGTATTATTAGTAAGGAGCAAAAAAAATAGGGTCGTTGGAGAAAAAAAAGGTTGTTGTGTCTGAGTAAATGTAATGTAATGTTTGGTAGATGTAGATATAGAGAGGACTTATCGGGAAACAAACACACAATATTTGAAATTTAAACAGGGCAACATCATCAATGAAACAAAACGAAAAATATTTAGTTGAGAAATTATTTCCTGAGAGTATAGTAAAATATATACATATATATCTAGAACATTTGGTTCAAAGATCAATGAGCATATATAATATTGCATGACGCTATAAAAGAATATTATAGCAAATGCGCAAACTGTTATATTGTATTTTTTCTCGCACAATTTCCTTTTTTAAATTAATAAAAAAAGAAGACAATTTCCGGCAACAGTAATTATTTCACAAAGAAAAGTGGAAGAACCCAACATGTCGTTTTGTAGAATGAAAGAAAAGGAAGAAGAGATTTGCACAAGAAAAAAAAAGTTGTGATTTAAGTATAATAATATGGATTCTTCGTTTAGCTTCTCATCCTTCTTCTCTCACTTTATCAAGAAAGGGGGAAAAAAGTTTTAAGAGAACATTTAAGAAAATGAACAAAAAGAAAAAGAGTGAAAACTCAAACAACTGCAGCGGCAATAACTTTCCATACAAATTACTAATTTTCTCCACTTTCCTCATTTTCTATTCAAATGAGGAGCAAACAAAAGGGAAGCACGCAGGACACGTACAAAAACGTGAAAATGGAGGAGGCTAGGTTATATTGCACTCCTGATGATAATGATAGAGAGAGTAGTAGGTATACCATTGTTAATTGTTATTCATGCATGCATACTACTACTACATCTCTGCAAAATACACAGGAAAAAGGGGTATAGGAAATGGTAGCATTTGGTTCAGTTTGCGTCATATATGTAAGTATTCTTATTTTACCCATGCATCTCTCATATATGGACAAGGTTTTTTTTTGCGAAAATGCTCATTCAGGAATCAAGAAAGGGAAAGTTGTAACAAACGTTGTAAAACAGTAACAGCAACAGCAGCAGCAACTGTTTGTGAGCAAAACAAACAAACACGTAGTAAGTATAACAAACACACACATACGTTGTATATATACACACACACACTTTTTTTTCTAAAAAAAAACCAACAAATGTGAGCAAAGTACAATTATTAATGATGTCTGACGAAACGACGGTCGTAAAATGCAAAGTCAGAAAGAGAAGCTGTAAATATGGTGGGCTTATATTCTGCATTTTTGTATCGCTCTTTCCGTGGCATCGCCGCTTGTACTCTTTACTTCACACACACACAAATACACATAATATTATAACCTCCGCATCATTATTATTATTATTATTATTATTATTATACTACCACGCTGTATATGACCGTGAGATGATATTACATCATCACTCCACACACCATTCCACACACAAAAATACAACAAAAAAAAACGGCTTGTTTCTTCTGGTCCATTTTATTTGCAGGAATTCCTAATACAATCATATTATGTAGATATGTACACAGCTAAGCATACAAAAAAAATACTCCCGTCTTAACTGGATGAATCAGGCAAGTAGAAGAAAAAGCAAGATATTTTTTGTGTGCCTACAAAACTACCACCAGCAGCAGCGGCAGATGAGCTTGTATAAAGGGAGTAGCAAAAGTCAAGACACAGCACACAAACACACGCGTTTAAAAAAAACTCTTTTGTACAGCTGGGCACTTGCAACCATATAATCATTCCTATTTCTTCGTTTTCCTTCTTTTTCCTACAAACTTTACGCAACTTTTTTTTTTGGTGGAGATTGTGAAAGGGAGCATGTGGCACGTTCGTAAATGGCGAAAGGATGATGAGTCTCCAAGCATTATGGTACCCTAGAGGAATCTGTGTTAGTGAGTCGTCACTCGCTGTATTTTGCCATTCTCATTATGGAATCAAGCAAGCAAGTAGGCCGGGCGCATTAATGTATATTATGTATACCTACTATATGCAAACCTTTTGTATAATATAATGACATGAGATGAGAAGGATGATACCAAAAGGAGTGTATTTTCTTTGTGTTACAAAACCGGAAAGTAAATAAGTCTTTCCGAAATCTGAAATGTACAACAAATGAACGAGTCAAGCAAAAAGTATGTATATAAAAGTAAACACCCAGGCAATCCCATCGTATCTTCAAATTTTCTCTCTCTCTCTCTCTATTTCTTGTTTAAGTTTCCGTTCGGGAGGAAAGGGCAGTGAGTACGTGTGTCTGTCTGTATAGTCAAATGTAATATATTTAGTCAACCAAAAACTCTCCTAATTTTCTAGTTTACTGTTATCGTGTCTGTTTTATATTATATTACATTATTATTAGTACAAGGGAATAGGTTATTTATATTCTTGCGTGTACACTGTACACACGGATTTCGTTTACAATGAATATATATTTATTTATGAGTTTCCTAATAACAAAGTAATTTGAGTGGATTTATTTGGAGAATTGTTGTTTTAGAAGAAAAACAGCCTAGCTGCTACCAATCTATAACTTAATGATGAGCAGCATAGGCGAACAAGCAAAACTAATATATCGGTTACCGTTTAACCGCATGGAAACTTATACTTTTGTATAGCCACTAATAGGCACATGTCATTCATGTGTGTCTGCCTATACGTACATGATTATGATTATATTGTTTGGTACCAACATCAACAACAATAGACACAACAACCTTGTTTGTTACACAAAAATGAGTTTCTCTTTTTTTCTCCCCATTTTCCCTCTTTAATAACACTCCTCCCCTAGATATTTTTTCGTGCAAATTTTGATGAAAAACTTTTTTTCTCCAAAAAGAATTCATAATACGAAAACAAGAGAAAGAGAGAGGGTCATGCACACATTTACAATTTTAACTGTGTGCAATTTTTGTTTAACTCATTTCTCCGGATGGAGTAAACTGGGAATTCATTCCTGTTCTTTTTTTCCACCAACAAAAAAAGAGTATAAAAATACGGGGAGCAGAACCAATTTTTCCCGTGACGCTACTGCCACTATGTATATATGTTGCATATAATGTACTTTTAGGTTTCCTTTCAAAAAAGACTCTTACACACACACACACACACTTCACTACCATTCCATTATGCTGGTAGAGAAATGAACCAGTGAGAAGAACATTATAATAATGGTAACGCGAGTACTAAAAAAAACTAGAGAGAAGCTAAAATTATACTCATTTATCATGTTTGCGTGTGTGCCATTTTTTTATTTTATTTTTGTAAATTGTAAAAATGAACAAGAGAATGTTTAATAATAATGAAAATCCTAAAAAAAAAGCAGTAGGAGTAGCATAGGAGCACCTCAACAACTGTAATAATGAAAGTAAAAGCAGAATTTAGGAAGAAAAAGGAATGAAATGCACACACGTGTGCGTATACCTATGTGATACGTGTATATATAGAAATAATGAAGGTAATTTCTTCCCCATGAGAAAAAAAGAGACGATGTATAGATGAGTACATTTCGCATGAAAAGAAAAGCGTGTTTCAAAATATTATGCAAAATTAGGTAGAGCGAAAGAGAATAGAGAGAGAAAAAAAAATGTGAAGGAAAAAAATTGCAGAGAACCTGGGAAAAAGTGAATGCGTGAATATGAGTGTTTTGTTTAGCTACCATGTATAATGCCCATGTGTGTTTATATTAAGACCTAATGATATACAGGTATATACCTATGAATATAGTAGTATGTGTTATTATTACGCATTATTACACCATTACTACCTTACCTTGTCGTGGTATTTGGAATATTATTATTATGATTACTACTTTGAAGCGGCGATTTTTACTACTCTAGCTCTCTCCCACTACATACAGGTTTGCTTACTCCAATCTAAATGAAAAGTAGCAATAAGTATATTTTTGTGGTGATGCACGTAAGTAATAAGGTATAAATCTTTCTGAAAATCCGGACAATTTTTGTGCTTGCCATATTAGAAGACAGCTTACACATTACACATTATTACACACACACATAGAAAATATAATAAAACAAAATAGTGGAAGAAAAAAAAAGTAAGGAAAAATAGGTATAATAATTCTAAATTCCGTGAAACTTCCATAAAATGTGTCAGCACGCAGCAGAGAGATGAATGAGTTGCAAATTCCGGAGGATAAGTAATAACAGTAACGAAGCTGCCTTCGGGAGCAGTCAAAAATATGTAGGTACTTTTTATGTATGTGTGTGTGTGCTACACTATAATATATGTATGAATATGTAGGTGTGGACATGTATACATTATATATACATTACACAATGCAATAAAGAGAGAGAGAGAGAGAGAAAAGTCACAAGAAGGAAAAAAAGAAATGGAGAAAAGATCGCTTTCCATTTATTTTCAACACCATCAGCCCACCATATTCATTCACAAATGTCCTATATGATGAGTTATGCTACGTGAACGAAATTTTATGAAACGCTGCTGATGGTGACATACATACACACACACATATACATGCTATAATGACGTGTAGAGGTAGTTGGACACAAAAAGGGGTCTATATCAATAAGAGGAACATAAAAAAGTAGACACACGCAAGTATAAATATACAGTTTCCCAAGTAAATTACAAGTTGGCGAAGGGGCCAAATCCAAGTTCATATGTACTAGCCGTGCTAGTTCATAAATGTCATCTGTAATGTGACATGAAGATGACAAAGGAGGTTATACGTTGTGAGGGGCACACTGCCGTCATACATAATAGAGAAACGAGATGGAAACACAGCTTCCGCCATTCTTCCTCTCCTACCACTATATATACCACCACCTCACACCACTATTACTTTCCTTTTTTTTCTCTTATTTTTTTTTGTTACAGAAAAAGGCAATATAAGCAGCAGCACACGAAGAAGAAGAAGAAGAAAAAGGACATTTAATACACAAGTTTTTTTTAGTGTGTCGAAAGAATAAATATATCTTTACAGTGTGGCTGTAGATTTTTGGTATATTAAAAGCAAGAAAAGAAATTGTAGACATAATATGCATTCACATATACATATCCCTATACTCACAGATAGAGAGACAGAAAAATAGAGAGAAAAATGAAGCAGACAACTGCCAAAATGGAGCGAAGGAAAAAGGGCGACCTGTTTGAAAACAGTTGAAATTGGTTTATTTTCTCCTTTTACTCTTCTAATTTTTTTGTGTGACATCACAACGAGTTTTCATGCTGTCTCCTGTTCCTCTTTTTTCTTCTCTTTCTCTCTCTCTCACTCGTGCACTGTTCAACAGTAATAACATATTAGATGCATACACACACACACTGTTATGCTGACACATCAACACCATTTGCTGCGGCGGTCTTCTTTTCTTCTCACAAGACTATCAGTCCCTTCATTCCTTTCATTTTATTCAAAAGAGAAAATGACTAGAGGAATATTATTATTTTGCCATTTTCCTTTTCATTTCCTTTCAAATAGGAAAAAGTAATATTTATGCATCATTCCAATATTATTACTACTACACAGATATGTTCTCTTGATATACACGTACCTACCTACATTATGTAGTTCGGAGACCAACACAAAAAAAATGTACAGAAAGAGAGAAAGAGAGAAAATTCAATGCAAAGAAAGATAGAGTGAACTTATGAGCCGTGTCGCACAATGCTATAAGTTAGATGGCCTGTAGCTAAAAAAATCCCATTTGTCAAATCATTTTTATATTATGGTAACTTATTGTTCATTGCATACTAAAGCAGTTTGTGTATAATGTACATATAAATATGTGTGCCATGCCACACATCTGCAGCGTTTTTTTTAAAGAAAAAATAATATCAAACCAATTTTTTTTTTCGTTATCTTTCGTATTAATATTAAGGCCAACAAACAATATACACAATCATATTGCTTCTTTAAAAGTGAAAGTCAAACTACCACAAAAAAAATATGAAAAGATATCATATCACCGCACAAGAAGTGAGATTGAAGTTAAATGGAGAAAATAAAAAAGGTATCTCTAGTATTTTCCTTGGAGCTTTCCCTGCAACTGTTCCACTTTTTTTATATATATGAAAGTACGCGAGCAATATGAATGTATACAGAGTGCTTTTAAAAAGTTTACCAACAAAATAGATCAATGAAGTGTACAATAAAGAAGATGAGAGAAACGTGAGGTAAACTATAATAAGGCACATTATGTTTTACGACTGTTATGTAAAAAAAAAAGATATATACATACACATCGGGTGAGAACACACATTGTTTGTCATGCTAAAAAAAGGAAGGAAGTGGTCAGTGCAGTGGCGCGGCGGATTGATCTTGTTTTTTTATTTTGGTTAGACAGGCCAGGCAACTTTCTTTTCTTCTTCTTTTCAATCCTTCCTTTCAACCTTCCCTTGAATGAACATGCTTACCTTTCCTTCCTCTCTCCTTCTCTTGACAGCTAGCTTTGGAATGATGAATGTTGACATCAGATGTTGCATGAATGAATACGATGAGGTAGCAGTAAAAAATATTCTTTTAAGAGAAAGCAATATAGTGTGGCAACAAGACAATAATGTCGGCACACACACACACATACAAAAACAAACTTGGCAGAAAACATACATCTTCTCTCTGTTTCTCTCTCTCTCTCTTGGAAGATAAAATAACTGGGAACGTATTGTAAAACTTTGCTGAGCATAGTTATATGTTACTTTCTTTTGTAAGTGTAAAAAAATGTGAGTGGTGTGGCTGGTATATTTATAAGTCATAATATTTAGATGATTTGCATTTTATTATATGATAGCCTGCAAACAGCATTAAAATTTCAGTTTTTACTGCTTTTTCCTCCTCTTTACACGCGACATTCAACTTTTAAAATGAAAATGACTTGGAGCCTTGTTATAATCATACGCACATACTACACACACACACACACAAAAGTACTTATGACAGATACCATATTTGTACAGATGAAAAGTTCTCCACATTTTACAGGGTTTATTTTCTATATACTAGGTACACATATACTACAGACATACAATATACGATTGTAATAACAGTTTTTATTATATCTGCAAAATAATATTATCGTTGTGTGAAATATAAAAAAAAAACATGTACAGAGGCGGTACTACTTGCGTACCAGGAGAGGCAGCAGCAGCAGCAGCGAAACGAAAGGTAACATTTTGTTGGGTAACACAGAAACGAGCCCTTATAATGACTCCCTTGGTGTTTTGTCCTCTTTCTCTCTGTCTGTGCATTATTAACAAGGAGGAGTAGTAAGTAGTAAAAACAGTGTCGGTATATATTTGCTACACTATTTTATTATTATTTTAAAAAGGAATTCTGTTTGAAAAAAAAATTTCCTAGTCCCCCATCAGTTATAATAATAATATATTCGTAGTTTCAAAAATACTTACATGATCCTATATATACCTATATTTAAAGTGCCTATATAATTTGCCAGCATTGTGTTGTATTACCATACGTATTATTACATGATGCGTATGTATGACCAAATAGCTTATCATAAAAGTCCATCATCATCATAATAAGTGAAGTGTATTTTTCCTGTGTACATAATTTTTTATTCATTTCCCTTTATTACCGTTATTATCATGCTTATCCAAAGAAAATGTAAAGTAAAAAGGCCAATGATATCATCGTAATAATAATAATGACCATCATTCATAAAAAAGGGACCTTCTAGCTTTTAACCTAAAAATGGGCTCAGTGCTCCATAACTACCTACTACTGCTGCTGCGAATGACGATGACGATGATGATAACCGGTATGATACCAACCAACGACAAAAGATGACCGTTGAGAGGTGATCACCATACAATTGTGCAAAAAAAAGTAAATATGAAGCAAAGAAAATAAGTCTTCTTTTCTGCATAGGGGTCGTTTCCTGTACAGAAAAAACCAGTATGCCATCATTTTCATCATGGGACTCGGATATTATTATACAATATGTATGTACCTACATTATGTTATACATTTGAATGAAAGTTTCAGGATTCAGGACACAACAAAGAAAAGTTTGTAGTTACACACAAACTTGTGCATTCAAACAGACACACACACACACACAGCGATTCCACCCAGAGTCCCTTAAGGAAACAACGATTTTCTTGGACAGTCAAATGTACAAGCATACAAAATACAATATATTTTATGTAGGCATATGTATAATATGTGGATCCAGCTAGCCAGCATCTTCCTGTGTTACAGTATTGCATTATATATGCCGCACACAGGATAACTAAACTAGAAGCAATAAATGCATAATATTATCATGTCCGTG
>JAHZNC010005447.1:0-10813 GCA_027744095.1 Zhuqinia jingwanae | reverse complement strand
CGGGGTGACGTTAGATGTTAGCTAGGGTGACGTTAGCTGTTAGTTGGGGTGACGTTTCTGAAAAATATAAACTGTTAGCTGGAGTGACGTTAGCTGTTAGCTGGGGTGATTCCGCCATGCAGAATTGAATCAACAACAGCAGCCCAGCCACATATAATTGAAGCTACATATTTACATATACAGTAGAAATAAAGTTGCGTTGTTAGCAGACGGAATTGGTCAAGCCACACAATTAACTCATCATTATTCTCCAACCATGATTTTTTAAACAAACTTATTACATTTTAATGATATAAAAATAATTATGGATCAACTTTGAACGTCATAAAACCATTGCCTATTTTACCTATTATTATATGTATTTACCTCTATCATAAATGATGATTGCGTCATGAGGGATGGAATTGGAAAAGTTGAGACGATCATATTCCCAGTCATTCCCATAATACTTCCTCTCAAAAACTAACTGCCATTGCAATATGCAAATTAGACAAATATCTTGATTGTGACGAGAAAACGTACCAGGATACTGCAATATTACGATATATCAGATCAGACTTCTAACAATGCATTATAAATCTCAGAGAAACACTACCTACTACAACTACAACCTATGTATAAGATGTAATTGATGATTAACATGCAAGAACTCGATAATCAACGAGCGTTAGCAAATTTCATCTCAGACATTAATGTTTGTCTGTCCGTCAAACGAATGAAAATTTGTGAAAAGTTAAAATAAAGTACATAATTTCCAGCTACAAAAATTTATTTGTTTGTTGATTTAAAAAATTTGCTTGACAACCTCAAATTATCGAGTTCTTGCCTGTGAATTCTCAATTATTATCATTTTTACTAAATACTATAATATGCTTGTATGCTATATTACTTTGTCTATCAATTTGTACTAACGTGATAGAAGCCAGTAACTAAAATTCAGGATTGCTTACCAGGTTCTTTATGATGACCATGCTACTAAACTTTTATATGCAATCATCCACCCGAGTAAATTGCCCCTTTTTAAGAACCGCCTTACGGTTATTTCTAAATTTACTTCTGTTGTTCCCTTGTGGCTTTATTTATTTATGTGTCCGTTAACGATATTGCACTGCGCGTAAGTACCAACTCAGATAATAATTTTTGCATCGTCAAATTCACTCAAAAATTGTTGTTTCAGAATGTGAGCAAAAAATATTTCTGAAGCGTTCAAATCACTCAAATATTAATATTTCAGAAATATGAGTGATAATCTCTCTACTCTTTACATACAAAAATCTCTCGCTTGCTATCTCTCGGTAAAAAAGGTGGTTCTTCCTTCTGCTCTGCGAGAGTTTATTAGTTATTATTATCATAGCCAACATAATATGCACATGCCTGAAGCTATATATATATATATATATATATTTTATACTTCCATCCTTCCGCTTCAATTTTTTTTTGTTTGTTTTGACGTGAGGTCTAATTCGCATTATAGCGTAATTAACCTTTATGTCTCCTTCTCAAGTAGTAATTTACGATTGATTGAATTGGCAGAAACTATTCCTATATTGTGCTTGATGATGATCATTAAAATAGGATTAGTCAAATAAGAATTTGTTATTATTGGCATTGATGAGGATGGCAAATAGGCACGTTCAATTGAGCAGAGATACAAGGGAGGGAGAAAATTACTCCTATATTTATACAAATTAAATTAGTAGGTACAAAACTATGTAATAAAGTACGTGTGCAGGTATTTACTTGGTGATATCGCACCAAACCTATAATAAAATATTATAATTTTTTTTAGTTAGCCATACCCCTGCTCAGATCAACTCACAGCGTGCTATTCAGCTTATAACAGTGTATGTAATGACAACCTTTTAAAGGAAGGCAGAAAAAAAAAAGTTTTTATGAGTAGTGAGTAGTCCTTCATTTTGTGGAATGGGAAGGTTATGCACCTAATTTAACTCATTGGATGATCCCCCTACTGCTAATTTTATTTTTCGCTAATTTTACCTCCGTTCTTTAAATGCCCTTAAAGGGTGAGGTGCGTACGTACGGCAAACATCGTCATCATGAATCATTCAAGGGGATGTTTGTAGAAAAACTCGAGAAAAAAAAATAAAATGAAAAAATTTCACCTTCTGCGTGTCTCTGTCATCATCCAGGTGATCATAAAGGTGGTGATACTCACTTTTTTTTGGTTCATGGTATCCCATCTATCATTCTGTAAAAAAAAAACAGACATGACTTTTGTGCGGATAATCCGGCCATCGTCATCATCACAATCATCAAGTAGTAAATAAATAAACAAATATTTAACTACTCATCCTATACCACCCTGCTCGGCCACACACAGGTTCAGCAATAGGCAATCATAATCACCCTAAATAAATAAGTGATTTTGTGAGGGCTATTTCTTGAGGGCAATTGTCTAATAATCCCCAACAAATTATGACGATTGTAAATAATAATGGCAGGGTAATAAACTTGGCAATTCAATATTAAGCTATTATTGTTGGAAAATGCTTACATTCTTGGGCCAGTGATGATAACCCCCACATTCCGCACCCAATCCTATCAGTTCTTCACCAAAAAAACATAACAACATAATATCCTTCAAATTTTAGTGCACCCGACCCTTTAGAATAAGTACAGCAAGGAATTAAAGTAACTTAATTTTTTTTTGCTAATGAGTCCACTTGTTATTCCACTTATAATTTCTACTCATTTGCATACTCTAATTAAGCTGATGCGCCTGTTACACATACTTAAATAATCCTTTTTTTTATGAATCGTGCATAAATTAATAAATTTGTGGGTTTTTATGATGATTCTTAAAAAGAAAATTCCAAAATCCGCCCATATGCCCATATATCCTCCTCAATTAGCCAACTTGACTTTTACATTGTTAGTTTGTTACTGTTTGATATTGTTGTCATTGTCACGTACCACTCATCGTTATGACGCATGGTGAAATTGTACATGGCTACTGCCTATATATACTTTTCAAAATACTAGTAACAAATTGTCAAAATTGGAGATCCCAACAACAAAATAGATCAACCGCAGCAGCAGGACAAAAACAAAGATGCATATATGTTTTGAATCTGAGTAGTAGTAAAAAAACCATGCATATATCATATCATGCATACGTGAGTACATGTTTAACCTGCATGAAATAATATGCTGATGCCTGAGTGATGATGATGCAATTTAGTCCGATTATCTAAAAAGTGGATGCAATGTGCCAAGGAATGCAATGCAGGTCGGTTGTTGTGTCATATCACATCATTTATCTTGATAAACATAATAGCAACAAAAAAAATCATGTTTGTGGACCAGTCCAGTTGAGAATTGAAACAACAAAAAGGTTTTTTCTTCTTCTCTCTATCGTTGAGGAGTGCATGAAGAAGAGAGGAACCGGTGTGCATTGATGAGTGTACCATCACCACACGCAGAGGAAAAAAAATCACTGCAACACAATAATAAAAAAAGCAAATCAAGACCAGTCAGCTTGGCTAGTTAACTTGACCAAAAATCATTTGTAGGAGTGTGTTTGAATACAATCTCTGAAATTTATTTACAAAGGATGATGGTGATGATGGTAACAAAGATAGCCATTATGTAACAGACATGCCGAAATGTACAGTTCAAAGTACGGTACTTCAAAAAGTCAGCTAAAACAACTTGTGAAATAAAACACAAGTTTCGGTTTCAGGAACAACTTATAGGTTTTTTTTTCGTGATGGTGAGATATAATGACAACAAATATACGACCGATTTCTAGCTACTGCACTGCTGCTGTTAGCACTTTAAAAAAAATCATCATCATCATCTTCATCTTTATCAGAAGTATTAGCTTACTAACTAGCAATGATCGCAAAATTGCTTACATGCGTGATTTATACCTATTTACATTAAATTGGGTTTGGCTTATTGTCTATTATTGTCATTCCTCACTAATTTTAGGACTACCATTTTCTGCATCATAAAGTACAACCAAATTTTTCTCTGGGACTAATTACCATAATCGAAAACAAAAAAAAATCAATCGATGCAATTTTGCAAAAAAAAAAAGTTTATTTGTTTTTACTATTTATTGTGTATAGATTTCATGCAGATTTAATTGGGAATTAGGGTTGCCATTTGTCATTATGATTTACCGACAGACTCATTGTCTCTTATTCATTTTTTAGAGGAGTCAATTGGACGTCATCGTAAATAAATAAATTTTTAAAAGGCTATTGCTATTATACATGCATGTGGATGACATACTTTTTTTTCCATCAACAACCATCACCACACTAGTAATAATAATAACAATAATAATACTCTGCGCTATCAATATAATAATGTTTACATTTGACTGCTCCTCTGCAATAAATCTCTTATCTGCCATATATCACACGAAGAAATTGATAAGCATCCAAAAATGGAGAGACCTGACTTTGTTGTCATCTTTAAAGGATAACGATATACCTTTTTGTTTCTTTTCTTCTTTCCTAATCTTGTAACAATAATTTCCAATCTTGTTCATTCATGTTGCCTCAGTAGAAGAAAAAAAAAATTGTTTACACAACTTTTTTTCTTCTGTCCAAGTGAGTGAGTGTGTGTGTGGGTGGGTAGACTAGTGAGACTACTTACCAGCTCACCAGCAACAGCAGGAGGAGGAGGAGTACTACATTAACCAAAGAGGTGAATGTGGCATGAATGAACGAAGAAGAAAAACATATTGTAATAACAATGAATGCATGACGGTTTGACAGGACAACTATTTTACAAGTTACCTATAATATTATATAGAAGGGTAAGAAAAACGTTACTTCCGAAGAATGTCTACCGTCACTGTGTCCCATAAAGTGTATTCATCTACAACCAAAAACCAACACGTTTCTTTTTGCCATCATCATCACTACTACTACTACTACCCATTTCTCTCTCTTTTTTTGCATGCAAAATTTATAGTAGTATTTATGCGTTTCCCATATTAAACCCCTGCAAGGCTTTTTATAGCTACTACCTTTTTATATTTACATTTCACTATACAACGTCAACATAAATAGATGCCGGTAGACTGCAAGTCTGTACTTTTGACAGAAATAGCCCATCCTGTTGTACATATGGTCGTTTTTACTCGCTAAATTTATTGTTACTACACGCGGGCAGGCACGAGGATTATAATATGCGAAAAATGATTTCATTTTTTTCTTCTCTCTCTCTCTCTCTATTTGTGTGTGTCCTCACTTGTCAAACTCGCAGCTTAAAAGCTGTGAGGAATCTTGTAGTTTAACACGCATGGTTCTAGTATTATTACTATTTCTTATTGCAATCGGACTCTCTTCTACTCTCTTATATATTATGATGCTATTATTCGTACTAAAGAGCTACAAAAATATTACATTTATTTAAAATGAAAGCAATAAATCTCAATATAAAAACCGCCCAATCAAACGAATCCCTCACTCACGTTCACACATGCATACGCATATATATATATGTATCATTGTCTTGAATCTGTAATAAGTACTTCATCAAAGTAAATTGAGAGAGAGGCATATATTTTTGAAGAAAAAAAATTGTTGACATTTAACAAAAGTACTGCTATAAATAAAGCAATTTAATGTGTATGTATACATATATCATTTTAACAATGGCTATATAACATATAACAAGGGTTAATGGCATAATATAAATAAATACTACACAATGTACATATACGTTTGTACGTACGTAAATATATTTTTGTGGATTGAAGTGCGTGCCATCTTTTACTGGTCAGGGCTAAAAAGGATTGCCGATGAAAAAGGCGTAAATGACTATTTAGCTGTAAAACTGTTTCTTTCTTTTCATATCTCTCTCTCTCTCTCTCTCTCTCTCTCGATAGAAATCATTGAAATCAATTTTCGTTCGGCAGGGATCCTCCAAATATCACGTGGCAGTAAATAAACACATTATTATTATTTTTGTACAATGCCAGAATTGGAGTTGAATAGTTTAATTTTGTTGAGTATGAATTCATGTATTCTTTCCCCTCCTTGAGTTGAGTTATGGCCCCGATAACATGTCGCTGCCGCCACCGCCTCACTTAGTTATTGAAGTGCGTGCCATCTTTTACTGGTCAGGGCTAAAAAGGATTGCCGATGAAAAAGGCGTAAATGACTATTTAGCTGTAAAACTGTTTCTTTCTTTTCGTCTCTCTCTCTCTCTCTCTCTCGATAGAAATCATTGAAATCAATTTTCGTTCGGCAGGGATCCTCTAAATATCACGTGGTAGTAAATTAACACATTATTATTATTTGTTGTACAATGCTAGAATAAGAGTTGAATAGTTTAATTTTGTTGAGTATGAATTCATGTATTCTTTCCCCTCCTTGAGTTGAGTTATGGCCCCGATAACATGTCGCTGCCGCCACCGCCTCACATAGTTTTTTCTGTAACAATGTCGCGAAAAAGCGAAAATTGATATAAGAAAAATCCTTTAAAAATTGCGCACATAAATAAACACACAAGTGCATAAAAAAATTGTTATGCAATATTCAACACAGCCCTTTCTTTTCTTTTAGCAGCACATACATACATACCTACATACATCGCTGCTTGTTGGATGATACCTTTTATTGGTATCTTTTTGGCTGATTTGATTTTTGATGCTAGTAAAATAAAGGGTAAATGCACATCAGCACAGCAGTGCAGTAGCAAAAGCTTCTGAGACATTTCATTTATTTCATTCTCTCACATTCAATTCAGTTTGCAATGATTAATAATAATTATTATTTCAGCTTTATTATAACATGCCTTTTGTTAACTGACTGCTTATATACCTATACTTCTTGGCGCATCTAAACGCTCGTCTAAAATAAATACTATGTACATTGTACATACATTTTGTTCTCCACGATTGACATATCGTGACATTTGCTGAAAGCCTATCAAGCAAAGAGACTGAAGAACAAAACAAAAAAAAATTCTACTAACTGAATCTTTTTCCAATAATATAAAATGAGAAATAATAAAAATGACATGTAGTACTAAAAAGACTACTGGCCAAGTGAATGATTAACAATCAAAGTCAGAAATTTATAATGGAGAAATGAGTTTAGTGCGTGAGCCAAAAAAAGTGTGTGTAGCAATTGACAGTATCATGGCAGTTGTAGCATTGCTCACTACTACCGTCACTATATCATCATCATCATGGTTGTTATTTTTATTAAGGCATGCACACATTTTTACGTTTTAATTGCACCGAGAGTAATTAACGACCCACCCATTCTCAATTACAACAAAGGCTGTGTGATGTTGATCATGACGAATGTGCCTTGTTGAGTGTGTGCACAACAGTGAATTTTTTTTTCTCTCGCTTGATATTATAGAAAAGAGAAAAAAAAGTGTTCATTTCATTTGTCAGCAATGATGGCTAATGAGCACACGCACTACACTACTCCTCACAGAATCACAATCAGTCTTAAGAGAAAAAGGATAGATCTGTTTTTTTTGGTCATCTCTGCATCCCTCTCTTTGATTTAAAATCAAAAGGAACTTGATTGATTTGGATTTTTTTTTGTTTGTTTCATGATGACTGAATATTTAGATAAGTGCATAATAATAATAATAATAATGTAAATGTATTTGAGCAATAAAAAAATAAGAGCAGGCGATCCTCTTTTATATTTTATCAGTCAGTAGAGTAATTAATTACACTTTTGATATGTTGCCACTTTGTTGCCAGTTGCAACTTTAAAATTTGACAATGATGATAATAATGACAGCACTTCTACCGTTTTTTTTGTCGTGAACAACTGCCTGAAACGACACTAATTATGGCTATTTACTTTACAAATCTTGGGATATGTTTTAAACGACAAATACATGCATAATAGATGATAAGGTGTGCACAAACCAAAGTAAAAAAAAAAATTTGCTAAATAAAAAAATAAAATATAAATATACCTATTGATCGAGTTGCGAATGCAATTAAAAAGGCATAAATGTTACGAAATCATAGTACGTGGTAAAGTTATAAAGTCATGAATTTGTGCTCATTATTGTCTCGTTTGCTGTAAAAAAATGAGAACTTATTGACTTTTTATTATGATATTAGGGAGGACCACACATTTGGTAATGTATTTTCATTAAAAAGCTATAATCATAAAATATGATGATATGTACGTGGTATATTTTTTCCTAAATTTTTGTTGTGTGGTACTTTCTATATGTGGCTTACTTATTATTAGGGAGAGGGAAGTGTTGTGCAAAATTACGTGCAAACTGTGTTATTGTTTTGTGCTCTCTTAAATGGGGAAGTGTATGTAATTGATCACAACACATATACAAGTTTTAAATTTACATTATATATGTATTTTTTTTAAATAATGAAATCAAATCAAAACTGTTGGGTCGATTCTCAATGGGAGCAGTACAGCAGTTAGTGTAGGTTAGGACATTTTGTGAATGCAGTGCAGAGAGTGCAAGCTCATATCATCATATCAGGTTCACCGCACTGCACCACCACTACCACCAACACCACAAACTATAACCGTAACTCATTTATAAAAAAAATGTTGGGTGAGATCAGGCAACAACATTATTATTGCACTTCGTAATCATCGCCATATCATCATCATCATTATCAACATCACCAAAGGGTGCGCTGTGCGGTCATATACTTACACATTATATTATACTTTATGCATCCCCACATTATTTAATCCAATGACAGCTGCTAATAGTAAAATGGATTAATCGACATCAATCTTTTTCTCTTTTTATAAATCTCTAAAAATGCCTCTCCTTTTGTTTCAATGAATATTTAGGTAGAAATGCTGATGGATGATGATACAATTTGCTGGTTGCATTGAATATTACGAAATATCATGAGTTTGTGTGTGTGTGTGTTGTGTGTGTACAGGCAGCAGCCATTCTGAAAATTGCAAATTGCAATAATGTCATGCAGATGTTACGTATTCGTTGACAGGGTGCATTTATTACATTAAATTTCAATAACTTCACCACAAAAGTCGCGGCAAACATTATCATCTTTAAACTGTAGCATATTAAGGAGAAGCGGCGGCATGTTCACCAAAAAAAAAGGAATAAAAAAAGAGGAGAGTTTCGTTCATTGAAAGAAAGAAAAAAAGATATTTCGCTTGAAAACTCTTTAGTTTGCTGCCCGTGTCATTCAAATACTCATAAAGCCATAAACCTCATCATCATCATCATCATCAGTCGGATGATACCCTCACCTTCATGATGATTACCCTGATATTACTTGCAAATCCATTTTACCTTTGATCATTGAATATGAACTCATGTAAGCATTAAATGGCAGCTGACAGGGTAAAGTAATAACTTTGACGGAGAGACAAGTAAAGTCAAGTAAGTCAAGAAGATGTGAAGCCAGGGAAAAACCGCCACCACTACTCTGCTACCACTTTCATTATCATATGAACTTATTCTTCGTCATCATCATCCTCATCATCATCATCTTCCTGCTAATAATGCTTGATCTTGTAGAGTATTCATTCAATTGGAAGAATAATAGCTAGGTATTTTATGTGCATTAACTTACAATGATCTGTCACTTCAAATTTTTTGGGGGCATTGAGAATACTGGCTGCCACCGTTTTGAATTAATTATGGTCAGAACGTCTGACACTTGAGATGGATTTATGCAAAGTTGTCATTGAAAATGAAAATGCTCATATGTGCTTTAAAACATGCATTACGTACTAGAAGAAAATCCACGTTGTATTATTCATTCTTCTTCTTCTTATTATTATTACATTTGTAAAATTTATACTCAGAAGAGGACAGTTAGTAACAATAATAATATTAATAATAATTATTATTATCATTCTTTTTAATATTATTAATATATGTATGGTATTTTTTTATTATTAATTTGTACCAAGCTACTGCCTTGATTTGGCCAAGGAATAAATGAATGATACAATTTAATTTGATGTTTTGAACAATATCATTTATTTTTATCGTTTTTTCCTGAGCTGCTGACAAATAAAAAAGGGGAATCCAATGCACCAACCAAGCCATTCTATTCAATAATATTTGAATATCCTTAAATTCATCATTCACTCTCATACATCAGAATAATAATAATACATGTGCATTTATACATACATTCTCGCACTCACATAACCTTCAGAAATTCAAATGACAACAACAATTAGACATACATTTATAATGCATAGGTACAATAAGCACGTGTATATTAAAACGCTATAAAAAATTTTTCTTCAAGGTTTCATAAACTTTTTGATTTGATTTATTTAATACGATTTTGTTCTCATTGTTGTACATAGAGCCTTTCATGTCCTGTCTGCCTTCTTGGGTAAACGAGACTTTTTGGCTAACTTGGATTAAATTAACTTGATTATCATTTCACTTTTTTTATGCTGATTGTGCTAATTTAAAATTAGCCTGGTCTACTTCATCCTTTGTACAAAAAAACAAAACAAATCATCATTTGTTTTTTTTTGTACAAAATGGAAAATCCGTCAATTCGCCATATAAACTATACATACAACAGCATTATATTATATCACATATAATCCGTATAAGCTCCCACACTCTTTTAGCTTTTCAAAGATGCAGACGCAACTTTAGACAAATAGTTGATTTGGTTAAATTAGTTGTGTTATAATACAATTTTATTAGCTTGCCATCAGCAAATTACTAAACACGTGAAATAAGACGTTGCAACGCTGTCATAATTAATAAGCGAGAGAGAGAGAAAAAAACAATTAGAAATAGATTTAAAATTACATCAGATATCCTTTTACGGAAGTTCCCTCATATCCCGAGACACGATCAT
>JAHZNC010005446.1:0-14115 GCA_027744095.1 Zhuqinia jingwanae | reverse complement strand
TGTGCATAAATTTACAGATCTGCATGTGTATTCTTCTTTACCTTCCCCATCATGGGATGACAAACTGCAATGTAGCGCTCAATTGTGAAGGATACCGTTAACCAAACCGATGTAGAACCTAAACATACAAAAGTTGTATTTTAGGCAATGCACATTTTAAAAAAATGTTTGAACAAAAAATGTCACAATTTAATTACAATAGAAGACGGTTAAAACAGGTACGAGAGGTTAACGATTGAAGTTGAAAAGTAAATAAAACACCGACGCATGAAAAGGTGCCATAAGTAAGTGGGAATAAGGTATAAAATCAAGGTATATTATATTGTACAGCATTGCTTGCAATGTTGGAACGAGTGGGGCAGCGTGAGACAGGAAGTGGAAAATTTATATTGCATAATATGCATCTGTATATCACACACAGCATTGAATAGCGATAATAACAGTGAATATTTTTGGCACAGACAAGGAGTGTTATTAATTAAAATGCCGTAAAAGTATTTTTGTGTGCAGGAATCTTTTGAAAAGAAAGAAAACTTAAAAGAAAATGCGTTGCTTTTAAGGATTACATCATGTTTAGATGGGGGTAGTCGCTAGAAGATCATTTCACTGATATTTGATTCTGCTGCAAATTTCACATCCCGGGATATTCTAGTTGAGCGGATTAGTGCATTTGCAATGCAGATTGTAAGCTTTTATGAAAAAATACCCAATCCGATATGTCTGAGTACATTCAACTCAATTTGTTTCGTAAAATCAAGCAAGCTTTAACAGAAGTGTAGGGTTCTTAGTTTGGAAGTGAAAAGTTTTTAGTGAGAACTTATTCAGAATATTTCTGCGAATGGCTCTTTATGTACACCCGGTATAATTCAAATATTAATAGGGTTACTAACTATCATGCTGTTATTATGTGGAGTTATCAAATTAAGGGCAAAAATAGTACCAGCCACCAACTTCATGTGTCGTCAAGGTTTTATTTTTTGATAGTGAAAATTTTATGAACCAGAAAAATAATCTACACTCCGTTAAACTGTTATTATGTTTCATGATCCCCTTCACAAGAGAAAACATTTTGAAACGAGTAATCGGAGTTTTCACTTACTTGACGCATCAGTAATCCAGAGTCCTATGGGGATGTAATGCCAATAAAGCCATATCCCTTTCATGCAGTCATAATGCTGCCAAGACATGGAAAAGGAGCAGATTAAGAACATCAAGTCGGAGACGGCAAGAGCTGTTAAATATCTATAAATACGTACAGTACACACAAAGGTCACATTGATGTAAATACGTGTATATGGAACGAAGGTGAAACAGGATATAATTATGTAATGTATCGAGAGAAAAATAAATTGAACAAATTTTTGTTACATTCAAACACTTTTACGGTTCATTAAAACTAATCCTGTTTACTGAAATTGGGATAAGCCAACACGGTTTATCCTGCATAAAGTCAAATAGTATAACTTACATGTTTGAAGAGGTTCGCATTTGTCTCCTTGTGAGAATGAAAATGGTCACAATATTGCCGAGAAGGCCAACAATAACCACAACAGGTACGAAGACATGTTGCACCCAAAATCTTGTCGAGTCCCTGAACTGGGTGTCCCAAGATGGATCTCCCACCGTCCCCACCTTCCCCTCCTCTTTGAGCAAGGACATTATCGTTGTCACATTGTCATTATCATGGTCATTTCCATTCAACTCCTCATCCAAAATAATAGCACTCCCGTAAAATTTCCTTTCGTCTCCGAGATGGGTTGTCAAACTTGTTACTTCACTGCCGTTCATACTACACTTTTCTACTTTCACCACCACCACCAATGTCAGTGTAGTGCTGTTAATGCTACTCTACAAAAAAAATAGTAATAAAAATAAAGCGACCATCACATAATTTAAAATTTACTCACAGTAGAAACCTTTCACCTCCGTTGACTCATTTCTGGCGTTTTGTATTTTATCATTCCCCTCTTTTCTCCTTCGTTTATACCTCAAACCCTAAAATTACTCATTTCAATTCAAATTCCATGAAATAGTATCTTATTTTTTATAGTTATCGGGATATACCTTACTTAAATGTTAATCTTCTAACATCAACGCACACTTCTTTAAAAAAAAAATTTTTTTTTTGCTTTGTTAAAAGTTTCTCGTTTCAGGAAAAAAAACCATAGCACATCTCAATATTTTCACCCAGTTTACTGCATCGCTACACGCGTATATCCAGCCATCAACATTTTCACAGAAACAGGCGAGATATCTTAAGGTTGATCTACATAGAATAACTTTTTCTTGTTCAAGCTAGCAAGTGTGAAGTTGTGTTCTCTTTTATGTATGAAAGAAAGAAACCCCCAAAAAATGAACTATATATGGGCATGAAAAGAAAGGAAAGAAAAGTTGTGTTTCATGTGGATGTGGAATAATGTGGATGCAAGTGGCTTTTACCCCGAGACACTACAACGACATGAATGCTCTTTGATGTTTTCTCCTTACACTTACTTCCTGTACATTATCACGCTGTACTACAAGTTGAATGTGTTTATGTATATCTGGACCCTTTCCCTGTCTTTTCAAAGTTTTGTATAGAAGAAGCAAAGGATATGCATGCCATCATTGTGATTATAATAGAATTGAGAATGTTCAACGGAAGAGTGAACGTTTTGTTTGTAGATGGACGAGCAGATGAAAAAACTAATGTAGAATCTTTTTATCATATACATTGTTTGAGTAAATAGTAAAATAATTATGTTAGGTTTATGCCTTTAAGTCTTTTTGTATGACATTCTACACATACTTCATAAATCATCATATTCATCATCATCATCACTTGTGTTTGTGCAGACGGGCATGAATTTTACGGGAGTGCTAAATAACCTTGTCAGCCTCCGTACAATTTGAGAAAAGAGCACATAAATATAAAAAACAAAACAGCGTAAACTGTAGCATGCATAATGTAGGTTGGCAATGGCAAAGAAATTATTATCAAAAATTGTCAGGAACTTTTTTGGTAGTTATTATTGAATTCTAGAAGTGTAAAAGAAAGTTCTGACAATAAATATAGAATGAAAATATTTACAAAAAAAATTCGATTCGTTAAAAAATGAACAAAAAATATGTATGCGACTGCTAGGTCACAGGACACACAAATATTCCGCCAGCCTGTTTGGACGCATTTCCACATGATAACTGGAGAAAGCTTTCGAATTTTCTTTTTTGTTCAGCTACCTGTACCGTTACCCAGGGGAAATGTGATCTTGTTGTTATTATAACCTCAATTATTAAAGTTATAATCAAATGCTGCATTGGTTCCTTTACTCCACAACCTACTCCCTGTGAGAAGTTGACAAGAATAGTAAAAACGTGGTTAAGTTGTATTAAACTACGAAAAGTAGTTTACGAAAGTTTACGTTTTACTCTTAAAATATACTGTATTGTATATGTGCCATAATTACAGCCAGAATAAGTGGTTCCTACAGACAGANTTTACTCTTAAAATATACTGTATTGTATATGTGCCATAATTACAGCCAGAATAAGTGGTTCCTACAGACAGATGTGTCACTCAAATAAAACTATTTTTTATGTGTTTGCAGGGTTGTTGGAAAGAATGAAAGAGGCATTCAAGAGAAGTCATCATATCCTACTACTACTTCTGCTGATGGAAAACTGGAAGTCAAACTGGACTGGCTGGTAGGGTTGAGTATTGGTCCCGTATGATTATAAAAAAAATATATTGATGATGTATTGCCTTTTGGCACACATATCAATGTCGAATTCCCCTCTTGAGTAAATTGTCGGTACATGTTATAAGGACTGCAATAGGCGACTCATTTATAAATATGGCCTTTCAATCTGCCGCCCGTTTGTGATACCCTGCTCCCGTCTTTCAACAGATATCGACCACACAAGTATTTACCTTATAGGGTATCTGTTTACCCCCGGTGGTTGCTTAAAATGGGGGACAGAGTAGATGAAAATCTTTTTTTTTAATCATTTTAACCTACGACCCAAGCCACATCTATCAAAGGTCCCAAAAATTAGAACGTAATTATCAACGTAAAATCATATCACAAAACCTTTTAAAATAATATTCGTGGTCCTTGTGTCAGCCTTTTATCAAGTTTTATTTTCCTTGTCCTAAAAAGAACTCTCCAAAGTAAAAGTTTCGGAGAGCCCCTGACTGCGAGGTCAAAAAGCAATATACCTATTTAGAAATTTTCCTTGACTGTTCTATACATCCGCTATTAACGTCGTATTACAATATAAAGTCAATATTGAAAGATTTTTTTTTCTCAGACATTCTTCCCCAACAAACAAGATCAATGAGCATATATATAGGTAAGTCCGTTATTCTTGTCGTTGTTTGTATTGTATTTAGTATGAAAGCGTTATTTATTGTAATTTTCAACTTGACATTTTTTGACGTTCAATGTACAACCAAATTCACTTTTTACGACTCTTTTCCATTTGCCCCTTTTCTACCTGTGTCAAATGCAGCTCAGATATGTATTTGCATGTATGCAAGCAACTCCTATAAAATGTATATCTGATGTATTCTCTCAGCGTGCTGCCGCCTTGTCCATATTTTCCGATGTCTTTGTAAACCCCTCAGGATGTTTATTTTTAAAGGTACACGCAGTAGCTTTTAAAGAGTATTTTTTTGTGACGGTGATGAATTAGAATTTTTTTATGCTCTCTTTGAAATGCATACATGATTATTATGACCATTCTCACCGGAATACTATGTGATGTGAGTGCTTCAACGAAAATGGCAAGGAAAAGAGGATAAGTACTTGCTTGGAAATGTGGTTTTAGTAAAGAGGAAGCTAAAAAAAATTGCTTATATGAAAGTTGGAGAAAGATGATAGAGGATACTAGGGATGTCCGATTTTAGTATTCCTTTGAACCTGCTAACAACGTCAGACAGGACAACAAAGTAAGTAGGGCAAGATGAACGAATGAATGACCTGAGCTCTAGGATTTTTGGATTTACCGAGGGATTTTGTGTACCTAAACTTGTTTGCGCGTTGGGTTTTCAAAGTTATAATGGTAAAGAGTAAATAGGTAAGTGTATAAAACAACTTAGTGAGAAAGTATTAGGGTTTTCAAGCAAAAACAACAGATTTTGACTTTTATGAAGCCAAAGATAATTTGTCATGCTTGTTACGTACAAACTGTCAAGTTGGTCTTCCGGAAACACCATTTTGGTCGAATAATTACTACATAACGCTATGCCACTTTCATTTACTCGTTACAAATTTTAGATGCCCGATATTAAGAATATTTTAGAGCACCTTTTTGCATGGAAATCCTCATCATATTGCAAGTTGGAAGTTACAATTAGGTGCAAATTCTAATTAGCAAAAACTACACTGCATTTAAAATTTATTAGCTTACCTGAAATATGTCTCGCAGATCGCCTGTTGGTATTTTTTATCTTGTCAAGTTGTCAAATTAACTTTCAAACGCCTATGGCAAGCACATCTTGAAGTCAGTACATATACATATAGTTTACAAGTTTTTGCACACACTTCAGAAGGGCAACAAATCCGGATGTCAATGTCAGTCACACCCCCTTACGTCATGCAGGAAGTTTCAATGAATTTAAATTTTGCATTGTTACTCAATTTGAGAAATTTTAAGATACTTTTATGGAGTTTTAAAAAAAGTATAGTAACGTAATGCTGCCCGACGTTTCCATTTAATTTCGACAGAAAAGAAAATATTTTTTTCATGAAACACAATACTTCGAGGAATTGCCTATGATTATTGATCATGCAGCACCTTTTCATGTCTTCATATCTGCTTTCACTTTACAAAGCACATTTTCAGACACATTTTATTTAAATTCGTTAGCTTTAAAACAACTGTACAGCAATTTTTTTACACCAATTTCAACCCTTGCTTGTTTACTAATGCACCAACCACTTGACTGGGTATCCCAATTTTTAAAAACATTGGCCCACTTACGCAACTACAGACGCTTTCGTTATAGTTTCGAGCACGCCAATTTCCCATTTTACTGATCAATGAGGAAAATTGGCATAGGTAGGTATTCACCAATATAGTTTGGAAACTTAAAAGAAAGTTATGTATCAATATCTATATGTAGCTGCTTAAAATGGGGAAACTTGATACCAGGCCTGCGTTATTTAAAGCAGACGAGATACCAAAAAATAAGAAGGAATTTATGGAGTGAGCGTTGCTTCTGACTGACACTCGTGGGAAGAAAGCCACCTGGAAAATGACTAGAAAGTGGAAGCGGCAGTGGATTTTTACACGGGAAAGACAAAGTGTATATAGACCTTTTTTTTTAGAAAACTGAATGAAGATGCAATTTTGCAAAGCAAGGGAAAAGCTACCTTCACGCTTCGTCTTCTCTCTAAAATAAACTGTTTTTCAAGTTGAACGTTTCAACTAAACTAAAAGCTTCATACACACACGCATGCATTCCACTTTCTCTAATCAACTCACAAAAATAAGTTGAAACTTTCCTTGGTCAGGGGAGGACATATATGTATTTCCGATGTATATTTATAATTTGTTAAATATTTGGGAAAAAATATTATTTTTGATGATCAATCTTCTTCAGCTTCTTCTTTTTAGAATGCGCAAAATGCTCAAAATTAAAGAATTCCATTGGCTTAAAATTACTCATTTCAGTCAGATCACTCATTTCATTGATTTTTCAGGTCACCTTTCAAAATATACAGCTTCGAAAAAAAATTAAAAAGTTATATAATTTACCTACAGCTAGATGACACACAAGTTTTATTAAATTGTATGTATCATACTGAGATCTTAATAAGATGATGTTATGCAAAGCCCAGCAGAATTTAAGAAATAGTACACATCACATGCAGTCGTCATTCACATTTCAAAAACATACACGTATGACATTGATGAAAATCGATTTCATCATGTCGATGTCTTGTAATACTACAACTACTAATACGTCATTTACATAATTGCTTTCTTCTGCCACGTTGTAAAATACTAATGTAATGACAGTCATGGAACATGAGAGGAACCCATTTTATGTTTCTCAGACAAATTTACTTACTCACACACACACGCAGTAAAATAATAGTAGTTTGTCTGCTCTCTCCGCTCCGCTCCCTGGTCTTCATTGTATAAATTCTCTACTCTGCTCTGTGATAAAAATAATAATACATATGGAAATGAAACACCAAAAGTATTATGAAGTACGCATAATTCCTATATATACAATAGACTCTATTGAATAGAGTGCTTTCAGTCTCAACTTACAATAGTTAACTCTTTTTTTATCTTTCGTTTTTAGTTCTCCTCCTCAGATTCACTCCCGAAATTATTCCATCATATGTCTACTAAATACCCTGTTTCTTCATCTTTTTTTTTACACAAGTTCAACAGCAGAAAAGTCAAGAAATTATTTTTGTCTTTTCCAAGTAGGTATTTGTTTCCCCCGCTTTTTCTTTCATATCTCTAATGATAAAATGGTCTAGAAATTCAAGCTGTCATAATGAAGCAAAGAAAAGGGATATAGGAACTCACAATAATTATTGTCAGAGTGACACTTAATTTTTCCCAAAAGACAACCACTTTGTCATTAAGAATAACATCATTAAGCACAAGTTTTGTGTGGAAACTTTATTCTTGCATCAACACATATTATTTGATGTGTGTTGACATGATAATAATAATAATAATGACGATTATGCTAAATTTGGATTTTGGTATGGTCTCTGGTTGTGATGCACGTAGCTTTGTTTTGTTTGTACTATTCCCAGAACCACACAAAGAAACCCCTTTTCTCTACTTTCTAGTTGATAAAGTAAAACATGATGAATGAATACAATATAAAAAGATGCGGAAATGAATAATGGAGAAAGTACAAAGATGGAACAAGATGCGCGTATGGGTTGAAGGCATCTGGCTGTTGCGTTTTGGATGAGAAAATGATGAGACACACCAAGTTTTGAATGATGTTTTTTTCCGTCTTCATGATCAGTATGATCATCATCTCCAAACCATATCTTTTCGTATGTTTGTTGCTCCTATTAGGTATGTGTAGTCTAAAAGGCTTTTTTGCACAAGTACATGCCACATGTCCTTTAAGCCAACCGTATGATAAAATAAAAGTATAAAAGTATTTTTGTACATGAAAGCCAAGCCAAACTCCCATAAAATATATATGCTTCTTGATTACCGTATTTATTCTAAATATCGCAGCTGTGAAACTGGGATATTTGGAGGGCTGCGGTGGTATTTAGAATAAATACGGTCTAAAGAAAGGGGAAAAGCTTTTCAAATTTTACTTCTGTTTTGGACGATAAAGATCAAGTCAGAGATTTATATCCAAGCAAGGTTGCTTTGTGGGCAAAATGATCCAGTGATCCATAGTCTGATCACAAGTTAGACAAAAGAGGTGACCAAGACCCTTATGAAACGAATCTTAATGGTCAATTGCATTGCATTTCCCACATGAAATCAAGACAGAAAGTTTAATTTTTTATTACTTGTTGATGCTGCTGAGTTTACGTTTTATTATTATTATTATTATTAATGCATTAATTTACTATCCCGTTTTTATCCCTTTATATACGCAATTTGCCAAGAGCAAGAATGGTGGAAAGTTCGAAGGAATAAAAGTTCAAGGTACCTTTTTATGGGATGAAATGGTAATATAATATATGGTGTTTTCGCAACATGCGTTGCCAGTAAAAGATTTGTCGGCCTTGGCCTTGTCATATAAAAACCTAAGCAGTTTGAAAAAAATAAACTTTTCCAACTCCATAAACAGAAACACGTTTCCTGCCATATTGGATTTTCGTGTAACATATTGAATGCAGTTTTTTGTAATGATAAAATGAAATGACATGTATATGAAGTTGTAAAACTCTAATTTGTGCTTACGACAATTCGACAATAAACACCCAAAAAAGGGAGGATATAAGTTTATGACATTCCAAGGTTATCGATGATCCTGATGATAATAGCAAAAAAACTGACGGAAGTATCATTTCACATTATCATTTTATTATCGCCCATTTCCTTCCAGGATGTGACAACTCATCTATTTAGTTATCATCTCATCTCATCATCTATGCAGTACAGATTACAGAAATTCAAGAGTTAAGGGCATTTAACTTCTAACATTCACTATTAATATTTGATGACATGTATTGGTGTCTAAGGAATAATATGATTTTACTCATTTTCAGGATTTTAATTTATATAATAAAATATTTATAAGTGTAACAAGAAGTAGTTATTTATAGTGGCGGTTTCCGGTTTCCTTTGTGTGATATGCTGGCATGAGAATGAAAGATTGCATTGTTCATTTCTAAATCATTATTATTATTTTATTTCTGTATGGAATGGTTGTAAAATTGATTATAGGAACCAGAGAAATGGGCATTAATTTAGATGTAATATAAATCTTTATTGAAATGAAAAAAAATTAAGTACTACCTTAAAAATTACGTATCTGCATCTCTGCATGTATGTATTTATATGTACATCTAATGTGTACTATTTTATTTCCTCGGTAAATCCACACTTAAATCCGCAATGACGTAAGATGCTACCGCCCATACAGCCGTGCACAAATCCATTTCGGTCGTGTTCAATGCTGTCATAGAGTCCCCAGCCGTGTGATGAACCCAAAAGTACTTGCCCCCCTTCGTGTTTATACCAATGCTAGGAATGTTGCCATGTCTCTGAGCAATCCCCTTACCAACTTTATGCTTCCGTTGAAACTTGGTCGCATTCAAAGGCTTCAACAAATTTAAAACTTCCTTGACGATGCACGCCGCCTTATCTGAAGAACCTGCAAAATCTAGTCCTAGTGGCTTAAATGTTCCATGATCTGACTCAAAAAATGCATCAAAATTTTGCAACTCTGCTTTATGGTCCTTCACATATTGTGAAGATCCAAAATGACCAAACTCTTCCCCAGTCCATAAAATAGTTCTAAGGGTACGTCGTGGCCTTAATTTTAAATAGCGCAGTGCTGCGAGGGCTTGGACGGCTATCATAGAACCAGCCCCGTTGTCCAACACTCCCTGACCTACATCCCACTAAAAAAGACAGATCAAACAACAAAAAAAGAGGTTTGATCTTAGGATATTCTAGATGACCATATATATATTAATAATAAGTGTGGTAATAAAATTTACCGAATCCAAATGCCCGGAAACCACTACCACCTTTTGTGGATGCTCCTGTCCAACAATTTCCCCAATTGTGTTTCTCGACATTTTTGGTTGAATTGTGGCCTCGCTCATTAGTAGCTTTATAATCAAATTTTGTCCATAACTTTGTAACCTGCCTAATAATTCGGCGTTATAAATCAATCAAATCAAGTTTTATATATCATGGTCACAAACAGCACCTCTTAAATAATATGGGGCACCTTGAGACAAACTCACTTTGGTAGCATTTTGTTCCAAATCAGCAAAGCTTCGAACGACCAAAACAGGTGCTTCGATCCCTCCTGGTGGCGTCCCCACAGTGTTTCCAAGACCCAATATAGCGATTTTCTTTTTTCTTGGCTTTAGCAATGTCGCCACTTCTTCGCCCCGTACCCAAATTGGTGTGGGAATCGGAACTTGTTCCCCATGCACGTGATCCAATCCCATTTTTTTCATTTTAGTTAACAAGTAATCGATTGCCTGGTCCAAATTGTCGCTACCTAGGATCCTAGGACCTATGGTGTCTGTCATGTAAGCTAGCTCGTTGTAACTGTGACCTTGTAATGGGCCATGAAGAACGGCTGCAATTATGAAATCTGCTGCGCTTTTGTAACTCTGAATTTCCGTTTTGAGATTGTCAGAAAGTAAATCAGCGCACGTTTTGGGAACTGGATGGAGTTTGGGTGTGGTGACATGTGAAGGAGGACTACTTCTCTTATCCAATTGAACAATAAAATTCGTGTTTGGAAAACCTAATACTTCCTTATTATTCATTGTTTGGGAAAATCCTTGAGAGGGGGCCATTCTATTATCGAATAAACTGAAAATATTAGTTTGCCGATCAGGTTCACTTCCGTTGATACCTATGCTAAGAAAAGTTGTGAGTATGAAATCAAGAAGGTTCATTTTTTAGCTCTTTAAGTTTCCCAAGGCTGTAAACTTTAAAAAAAAATCAATTGAGATGAGATTGTGGATGCGATCACGCATCGACTGCGCTTAAATTAGCCGCGAAAGTAAATATGCATGACAAAATTTTATTACTTTCTTATGTCATCATAACTTTATCACAAAGAATCGAGTAAGCAACTCAATAAAAAACATACTTCGAACTCGCATTCCTTTTTATTGTTGAAATAGATGCTTACAACCACATCAATAATAATAATTAGGTATATGCATTATTAATTTTCATATTGCGTCTATGTGAAAGATTGTTAACGTACTTTTTTTTATAGGTATGTGGGCTATTTTGGTAAAGGAAGTGTCTACAACATCACAGCAGTACAATATGAGTGTAGAATAAATTGACACCCGGAAAATTGATAGAGACGTCATGTATTGAACGTGTCAACTAAAGAAATAACATTTGGTACAATATAAAAAGTTAAATATTTCAGGTAAAATGATTACGAAATCTGACTCACCAACAAACAATGATAGTCATGATACTTGATTGTTCCTTTCACTCCTCGTTGTGCTGACGACAACACCACTACTACTACTACTCAATACAAAGACGATATAAAAATCAAACTTATCGCACCTTTATTTCCAGAAATGCGTCGCATGTCACATTTTTGTTGATTATTTTTTCTGATGTAATGTAACCAATAAATTTATTTAAGTTCATCATTTATTATACGATAAACACTTGCTTTTCGGTGGCTAAAGGTTTGTGGCTGCTTGCGAAGATGCTGCGTTTTAAATTATGGATGACGATGACTCCTCTCAGTGTACATCATCTTATATCATTCTCACTTATTACCCTCCATAATTGGTTTACCTGCGTTTCATACACAATGACAACGAAACTGTGCATGAAGTCGTTTAATCGTACCTACTATCATCGGTGCCTTATTTTCAAGGTAATAGAGATTAAAATATCTTCGTTCAATCAGATCTGTCAATTTGCCTATTAATTACCACCTAGTCGTAAATTAAACGACTCTAAAAATAAAATAAAATAAATAAGTACTGTCATCCCCTGTATAAGAAAATTTATTGCCACTCATAATAATCTTAATAAAGTTTATGATTGGCAATATATAATAATTTTTTTAATCCGATCATCGTTCTTTGAGTATAAAAGTAGAAAATAAAATTTGAGACGTGATCAAATTATATTTGTTCGTTTTATAGTTCTTGAGTTCACAAGAAGAGATTGAAGATTATTTTTTATATAAGAAGAGATACATTAAAAAAAAGAAAAAGAAGATGATGGGCTCAAATAAAACTTTGGCATTTCTTTTGCTGCTATTGGGAATACAATTTTGTTGTTTCCCAAGTGTAATTGAAGCATTCCAATTGAAGTGTATTTCAGAATGTCCTCCTGAGCGTGAAGAAGTGTGTGGATCAGATGGTGGCATTTACTGGAATTCTTGCCAGATGGGATGTTTAAGTAAGTCGTATAAAGAATTTTAATAATAATTATTATAATAAATTTCATCTTTTGGTTTTTTTTTTCATAACAGACCAAGAAAAAGCTGAAGACCCCTCCTTGTGCAAGGTTAAAAAATAACAACTTTATCAAATTAAAAAACTTACGACTTATATGAATGAATTTTCCAATCAATTCTATTGAATTGAATATAAACTTGGATTTTTTTTTTTGCATTAAAAAACCTTTTGACATGAAATAACAATGCATAATTCGTAACTCACACTGGTGAGGCGCATTAAGATCATTTTACCCATTCATTTCTTACTCTTCGTACTGATTACCCGCAAAAAAGTTTTAAAAAATCTTGCGAAAATGATTCGTGGTATAAGTCTTATTTTCGTTGGACAAGTTACGTCCACAACTAAGGGACAAAAATGTTGGCGAGTGAAATTGTTACTGTAATTATTACCTCTGTATTGCATACAAACAATCTACCTCCAATATCCAGTATACCTAATAATTGTTAATTAAAAATTGTATCTAACAACAGTTCTGGATAAGGTCCGATCCCCCAGTAACTTGTCACATTAGAATTTCATATTAACCTGATCAACAATGCTTATAAAATGGAATGTGCAATTTAAAAGAATATTTGGTACTAATTTTTTTTTCTTCAAGAAATAAATGACACAAGACATTAATGATTGTGATAATATTTATTAAATCAAAAGTCGGAATAATATAATTTTCGGGGTTTGAATTGTTTTAAGCAAGTTTAGGTACCTAAACAATTTAAAATGACAAAACAATGCTGTGCTTGGCACCAATTACTATGTTGTTTGTGTCTAATGTTCCACCAACAAGGGTAGTGTCTGGTTGATAGTTCACACTGGTAATGTAAACAGTTGCGGTTGCTGGGATATTTTCAAACTCCATTGGAGCATTAACAACTCGCTCAGTTTCACCAAAATTGGCCAAGTACAGTAATCCCTCTCCGTTGTAAATCCTATTTTCGTTTTCATAAAAAGTTTAGAATACGCATTTTATCAACAAAAACATTAATAATGTTTTAAAAATTAATCATTGGGGCTTGCTTGAAATTACCTAGAAAATCCAAACACCTTTCCACTTCTAATCGCCTTGGATTCCAGGGAGCCATATCTCCAGGCATCAGTATGTCTAAGTTTTGCAACTTCTGTGTATACCTTCAAGTGTGTTAGACCTGCAGCGCTCTTTTGGCTTTCAACATTTACGGTTGACCAGTTAGAATGCATTGGAAGCCACGTTTTGTCAGCGGTTGAGAATCCAGAATTCTTTTGGGTACTGCTCCATTGCATGGGTGTTCTCTCTAAGTTGTAAATATATGTCATTGCATTGTCACATTTAAATTAAACGTATCTTCCATTGTATATATGTATATATGTATATATGTATTTCGTCAAACCTGGATCCCTAGACATGGACTGATATCTGTCTGGTCCTGCAGCACAAGCTGGTGGATCAACAGTATCTTCCCAACTGATTTCAGCATCAGTCATGCCAATTTCCTCTCCGTAGTAAGTG